>VYZX01028235.1:30320-177793 GCA_013401335.1 Brachypteracias leptosomus | reverse complement strand
GTGATGCCCCTTTTGATATAACCCAGCATCCTGCCAGCTCTCTTTGCTACTGTAGCACACTGCTCACTCATGTTGAGCCTGCTGTCCACCAAGACCCCCAGGTCCCTCTCCATAGGGCTCTCTCAAGCCAGGTGGATCCCAGTCTGAGCTGTATTCTTGGGCTATGTATTCCTGTCGCAGTGTTGAGATAGACAAGCAACACAGACCTTAGACAGCAATAGCAAGTTATTTCTGCAATAGCAATCTTATTTCTATAGACAGTTCCTTTTATACATATGGTTACGTATTGTGTACTTATTTCATTGGTTAAACATATTACTAGCATAATGTCTTGGTTAATAGCTTTTGCATACTCCTGCTCACGGTCAGGACAACATCCCTATCTTGCAGTTGCATGTTCGTCCTTGTACTTGTTTATCTCTCATTTTCATGGGCACAGTTTCAAATCGTCAAGGTCAAAAATATTATTGAGGCCTGCAGTCCAGCTGCAAACCTCCACATATTCCCAGGTGCAAGACCTTACACTTGTCTCCGTTGAACTTCATAAGATTCCTGCTAGCCCACTCCTCTGCCTGTCCAGATCTTCCTGGAGGGTGGCTCTCCCTTCTGAAGTGTCAACTACCCCACTTATTTTTGTGTTGTCAGCAAACTTCATCAGGGTGCTCTTGATCCCAACATCCAAGTCACTTTATGAAGATATTAAATAACACTAGGCCCAATACTGATCACTGGGGGACCCCACTTGTGATCGATTGCCAGTTTGAGAATGAGCCATTTACCACCACCCTCTGGGTATGGCCTATCAGCCAGTTCCCCACCCCAATGGTACAGACCTTTTCTCTAGATCATAACATGAGTTTTTCAGTAAGGAGGCAGTCAGGGACCACATCAAATGCCTTGGAGAAGTCTAGGTAGACTATGTCTACTGCTTGCCCCGTGTCAACCAAGTGGGTTACTGTGGTGTTGTAGAAAGCAATCAGGTTTGTCCAGCACAATTTGCCCCTGGTGAATCCATGTTGGCTTTTTCCAATTACGTGCTTCAGTTTACTTGTCACAGTCCCCAGGAGGATTCACTCCATAACCTTCCCAGGGATTGACGTAAGGCTAATGGGTCTATAATTACCTGTGTCTTCCTTGGGACCCTTCTTGTAGATAGGGGTGACATTAGCCCTCTTCCAGTCTTCAGGCACATCTCCCAGTCTCCATGGCTTCTCAAAGAATATGGAGAGCAGCCTCGCAACGACATCAGCCAGCTCTTCTAGCACCCTTGGGTGGATGGCATCCAGGCTCATCAACTTGTACAACTCAAGCTCCTGAAGCAGTTGACACACCAACTCTTCCTTCACTGATGGTGGGTCTGTGTCTTTATCAATCTGGATTTTTGTTCCTGCAGCCTGGGATCCGACAGCACTGGTAAAGACAGAGGTGAAGAAGGCGTTGAGGACCTCTGCCTTTTTAGCGCTGTTGGTGACTAGTTCACCTCTCCTGTTTAATAGTGGGCCAATACTCTCCTTCTGCTTCTACTTGTTGGTAACGTATCTGAAGAACCCTTTCCTGAAGGTTCTGACATCTCTGGCCAATTTCAGTTCAAGTTGAGCTTTTGGTTTCCTAAGGGCATCTCTGCATACCCTTGTCATTTTCAAAATGTTCCACTTTTCCATTTCTGGTACATTTCCCTTTTTGTTCTAAGCAGACCCAAAAGCTCACGGTTGAGCCAAGGGAGTCTCTTGCTCTGTGTACTTCCCTTGCCATTAGAGGAGATGAACTGGTTTTGTGTGTCTAGGAGAGTGTTCTTGAAAAACTCCCAGCACTCACTAGCTCCTTTATCTTCCATGGAAGTTTCCCACGGGATCCCTGCCAACTGAGCCCTGAGGGAGTTGAAGTTTGCTCTTCTAAAGTCTAAAACCTTTGTCTTGGAACTAACCTTCAGCATGCTCAGCATCATCCCAAACTCCACAATGTTATGATCACTGCAGCCAAGGCTGTCACTAGCTGGGATATAACAGAGCATGTTTTCTAGGTTAGTGAGCAACAAGTCCAGCAGTGCCCCTTTCCTGATTGGCACATCTAACACCTGTATGAGGAAGGAGTCTTCTAAGCATTCCATGAACTTGTTGGATGACAGATGAACTGCTGTGTTGTTCTTCCAGCAGATGTCTGGGTAGTTAAAGACTCCCATAAGAGTAAGGTTTTGTTGGCCCGAAGCTTGCTTAATTGACCCAAGCACTGTTTCATTAGTCTCGTTGTCTTGGTTTGGGGGTCAGTAACAGATGCCTACTGTAAGGTCTCCCTTGGAGACAACCCCTCTGATTTTGACCCAGAGGCATTCAGTAGGGCTTCCACAATTACCATAGTTGACTTCCATACATTCAAGGTTTTCCTTAAGAGTATGATGACTCCTCCTCTTCTACCCTGCCTGTCTTTACGAAATATCCTATAGCCATCAATCACAATTCCCCGGTCATATGTGTTGTGCCACCATGTTTTGGTTATTCCTATGATATCATAACCTTCTGACTGGGCACAGAGCTCCAGTTCCTCTTGTTTGTTTCCCAGACTGCGTGCATTAGTATACATATATAGTGGGTCTGGCTGAGCTGATTTTCCCCATACAGCCCTCACGGTGCAGCACTGGGAGCTAGAGGGTGTTGATAACACACCCATGTTGTGACCAGCAGTGCTCACACAGCACCAAGACCCTTTCCAACATTCCCCCCAGTAGGATAGGTGAGTGTAAGATCTGGGAGGAGATACAACCTGGACAGCTGACCCGAACTGACCAAGGGAATATTCCATGCCATATGACTTCAGATCAACTATAAAAGGAGAGGGCAGTAGGAAGAGAGGTGGTAGATGCCCTACCCCTGGAAACACTTAAGGTCAGGTTGGATGGGGCTCTGAGCAACCTTATCTAGCTGAGGATGTCCCTGCTCACTGCAGAGGGGTTGGGCTAGATGACATTTAAAGGTCCCTTCCAACCCAAACCATTCTGTGATTCTATTAATTCCCTTCACTTTATTTTATTGCCACTTCGTGCCATTTTTTAGCAAAAACCTTTGGTGAACAGCCTCGATGTATTTGTAGTGACGCTGTCTGTGGGGCTAGAGGTTTGCTTCAGGGGAACCCGGCGCTCACGAGCCTGCCCGTGTCAGGGATGGATCCAGGACGTGAGTGACAAGCGCCGGCTCCGAGGGCGGGTCCATTTGGGACGCCCCGTGGGGGGGGGGGGCTCTCCCGCGGCCCAAGCGCGCCCCCTGGCGGCGCAGGCGGCGCGCGTGGGCGGAGCGCTGGAGTGCCGCCATTGGTGAGAGCGGAGGGCGCGTGATTGCGCCGCCCCGTCTCCTCGCCGCTAGGGGGTGCGTACGGTCGGGCCCAGCGGTCGGGCCCCGGCTGGTGGCGCAGGGCGAGGGGCGGGACCGGCACCGGGGCCATGGCAGGGGAAGAGGCTGCGGCTGCCGCTGCCGCCGAGGGCAGAGACGCCGGGAATGGCGGTAACTATGACCGCAAGTGCGTGTTCTGCAGGATCGCCCGCCGGGAGGAGCCGAGCACGGCGCTGCTCCCTTGCGAGGTGGGTGAGGGCGCGCGCGGGCGGCGGCGGCGGCCTCCTCCCCTCCCGCCGCCGCCTCCCCTCCCCTTGTCCTCCCTCCCGGAGGTGCGGGTCGGGCCAGCTCCCCGCTGGCAGCGGCGGGGCTTTTGTCGGCCTAGGCGGATGGCTGTTGTTCGTTACCGATTTTTAGCAGAGGGGAGCCCCGGCGGCCGCCGCGCTGGTGCGGGAGCTCCTGCCTGAGTCTCGGTGCCCGGGCCGGCAGCGAGGCCCGCGGAGAGGGGAGAGCTCTGGGAGAGCAGGAGGGGGCCGAGGGAGTCATGACCTGGAGCCGGGTGTATGGCGGCTGCCCGGTGCCGGCCCGCCCTCCGGAACGCCCGGTGCCCTCGCTGCCAGCTCGCCCAGGGGTCACTTTAAAACACCAGGTGCCTCTGGGTGGTCTTGAGGGTCCTCGGCTCTTCTGTAGAAATGGAAGTGAAATACGGATCGGAAGGAAAATGCCTTGCCATCCTTAAATGTTGGTACCGCAGCTAGAAACCTTAAAGCTGACCCCGAAGAATCCTGGCTGCAGAATCATAGAATCATTTAAGTTAGAAAGGATCTCTAGGATTATAAAGTCCAATCTTTGTCCAACATCTCCCTGATCTCTAGACCACATCTTGAAGCACCACATCTATTTGTCTCTTAAACACCTCCAGGGATGGTGACTCCCTGGGCAGCCTGTTCAGTGCCTGACCACTCTTTCAGTAAAGAATTTCTTCCTAATATCCAGTCTAAACCTCCTGTGGTGCAACTTGAGGCCATTACCTCTTGTCCTGAAGGTCCACTGAGGACACACATCATGCCTACAAATCTTTCTGTAGGCTGGCTCCAAAAATCTTAAGATTTTTGCTAGTTATTTCAAATATGGTGTTAAGTATCACATTCATATGGGGGAAAATGGACTTTGTTGCCTGCTTTTTGCTACTGTCCTCATCCTAATCAATTTCATATGTTTGCATCCTTATTTAGTATGAAGACCTTGTATGCTTTAGAGATATCAAACCTGGTGCCCCCCACCACTACCTGGTGGTGCCAGTGGAGCATATGGGAAACTGCAAAACGCTGAAGACAGAACACATACCACTAGGTAAGGTTGTCAAGTGTGTGTTTGACCTAAAGGAAAATAATTTTGCACAGCCTTAAATACTGCGTTGTCAAGTAAATTACACCTTTGAGCACCATTTAGTTGAGGATGTAAATACGGAAATAGTGAGTGAGTGTAGGTAGGGACTTACCCTTCCTGGAACTTTCATGTGCTGTTCTAGAATAGCGCATCTTTTTGTGCAGTTCTAGAAAAACTTTGCCCTGGTGCGGGAAATCTCTTTTGTTTGCATGGAGTATGGATCCCTCTGCACTTTGCTGGAACTGCAGCTTTATTTTTAAAGCATTTATGTGCTGCCTCATTGAGTTTTCTTACATATATATGCAATTCTAAATTGTATGGAAAATTATAGGATTTTATGAAATGAATATTTTTAAATAAGTGCTGCTTTATTTTTCAGGAAAAAAGGGAGTGAGAGAAGAAAGAGGGAAATGGTGTTCCAATAAACTTCAATAATTTTTGACAATATAAGGTTCTAAGATACTGAATCTATGGTTTATTTTTTCAGGCTTTTATTTTTTCTTAAGGAAACATTGTCCTGGAATTTGTTTCACAAGAAATGCCTAGGTAAATGTGTTGAGAAACTACACCCATATATGCATGGAGATATTACACCTTAGGGAAATTTAATGGTGATGCAAGAAAACAGAGTTGTGTGTGTTGCAAATCTTGCATCACTGTATTTCTCGTCTAAATGTAGGGTAGTTTTCTCCAGAAACAACTTCTATATGTGTTTGGCTTCCTTAGGCTTTTGCCTTGAGTTTTGTATTAGGGCCACTTCTTTTCTCAGTGGTACAGTAATGACGCTTTGTCCTAGTAATAACTAGGACTGATAATTTTGTTGGTTTTTTTTTTTAATTTGTGTACCATCTCTGAAACTTCCTAACTTATGCCACAGGAGCTGGAGATCAAAGTCCTGTAGCTGTGTAGAGACACAATGCTAGAATTAATGCAAAGATCATCGTTCTGACCAATCAATATTCATTGTTTCTTTTTCATAAGGGTGTGGTGATAGCATGGCTTTGGCCAAAGTTCTTAGAATAATGCCATGCTCAAAAGCATCATTAATGTGGAAATAGGTTATACTGACAATTTTCATGTCAGTATTTGGTTATGAGTAGTTACAGTATTTATATTTTGAAAAACCCATGTTTGTGATCTCAGTGTAATCAGTTTGTTGTAGTTAATATTCTGAAGAATATCTTTTTTAAATTACTTAATGACATTGGGTGTGTAAAATATTACTTAAACAGTAAATGAAATTTATTTATGTTTAATAGTGAAGAGAATGATGGAAGTTGGAAAAGCTGTCCTCCAGAGCAATAATTTTAGTGACTTGAATGATATAAGGTATGTAATAGAAACCTCCTGTGTTTATTGAGCATGTCTTTTACTTTACAGAATGCTATTTTAGAGATGGTGGCAACAACTGCAGCATGATTTATTGAAGAAATTGGGTCTGAGTTCACTTATCCCATGACTTCTCAAGTGGAATGTGCTGGCATTGAATATAAATTCTTTTTTTTTATGATGGATTTCCAGCACAGATTACATTCCAATTCCAAGACTCTTTCTTGATCACATCTTGGGATAGGGAAGGCACTTCAAACAGCATCTAAAGGGCTACTTTTTAATTACATGCTGAAAATATGCTCTAAATCCTAGATTCCAGAAGAGAGCTAAACTTTGTCCTATTCAAGCAGGGCACTGCATTGTGTTTCAGCCATACCTGCTTTCATTTAATTTTGGTGCTGCACCCTTTAGTTTAAACCATCATGTTTGACAGCCAAAGGAAATTGTAACATCATTTAAATAGCATATAAAGAGCCAGGTCTTCATGATTAAAATAGGTAGAAACTCCATTCATCTAATGACAGTTGGCTTCCCAGCTGAAAACTAGATACCATATACTTTTTTTTTTTTTTAAACCTTCTTTTTTAACAAAATGTATCTTAGAGAGATGTGAAGGAGGAAGTTAATGGTCTTTTGAAAAGGTTTCCTGAGAGCATAATTGGAGGAAAGGGTTTATTTTTGTTCCTGCCTTATGTACAAGGAAAATGCGATGAGCTGAGTTGTTAACTCAGCTGATCATGTTAAATAACTTGTGATGCTCCAGTTCTCCAATTAACATCACCAGTATTTTTTGCTTGTTTTCCTTTTCTGAAGAATGGGTTTTCACTGGCCTCCGTTCTGCTCAATATCCCACTTGCATCTTCACGTCCTGGCCCCTGCCAGTCAGCTGGGATTCTTATCCAGGCTCTATTACAGAATCAACTCCTACTGGTTTATCACAGTAAGTATAATGCAGATGAGTGTTTTGGTAGGTTTTCAATTGCAAGCTGAAAATGTGATGTCTTTCTAATACTTTAACTGCATCCAAAAATTATTTGAGCAATTATTTTTGCCATTACTGTAATTATCGATTATGCATATTTTGCATTTATTTGAGAAAATATAATAGTAAAAACTTTAATGTTTATGCTTACTAAGGTGAATGGAGTGCCAATAGCATTAACAGCAAACAATACAGTACTTCTGGATCTAATGCATAGCTTAGGTTAATGTGCTTCCGAGGACACTTTATAAGTATCTGTTCCTTAATTTAAAAGGATGTATTCAAGTATGATGGACTGTATTGTGCATACCCTGGTTCATCCAATTTAGGTGAAAAACATGTCCACCTAATGATTGCTCTTATCAGTTCGCATGGTTTCTCTTTTCTTGCATTTTTTGACTAAAACCAATGTCTGCTTTACAAAAACATTGTTTGTACTGATTTATGTCAGTAGAGATGAGCAATGAGACTGAACTGGCACTGGCTAAATCACTGTTTGAAAATATCTCTCTCCGGGATGAAAGGTTACTCTCACTGCTTGACACAGCAAAGAACCTGTCCTTGTCATGTAGCTACAGCACCCTGCTGTCATTGCACAGCCCCAAAACAAAGATGCTGAAAAAGGTCTGTCTCATCTAAAGAATGTAGACAGCCTCTCACTTAAAGAGAAAAAAACTCTGCTTCTTCACAGTGGTACCTTGCTGGACATCTCACCTAGCTTGAAAGAAGCAGGTGTGTTTCTGCTTTATTGTAGGGCATCACACAGATATTTGACCCTCGAATAAGTATAGCTGTGTAGTTTGACTGCTTGCTATCTTGGATTAGCTCAGGGAGATCTGTACCAAGTTGGTTATCCAAGGTAGATGCACTTCAAATGTTTAGTTTTTGAGTTTGTTTTGTTCTTAATTATAATGGCCTGAATGTGATACTTGTTTAAGAACGCAGAACAAGATTCTGTTCACTTTGTTTTCTGTTGCTCCATGCTTTATTTACCTTTATTTGCAAATAAACCACAAGAGCTACTTAACTCCTATTAAGTTGTTCCTACCATAAGTAGCTGATTGCATTGTCACTGTGTTCAAAACATGCCAAACTTCAGCTTTTCACCTTTTAACATGGTTCCTTTGGAGATCTTAAAGAAATCTCAAGCACTAGTTCAAAATAAAAGATTAATTCAGTGGGACTGGCAAAAAAAAGGCTGACAGTAAACTGATTTGTTTCAGGAGCACTCATGTTAGCCTACATGTGGCCAAACTGGCCTGATAGAACATCACTGGCAGACTGCCTCCTGCCCTTCCTGAGCCTTTCTGGGGGCTCTGTGGGCTGGTGCTCTTACATATACAAAATACAGCTGTCCCAGTTATATGCTAGATGCATAAATAGCTGTATGATAAGAAAAATTATGTGTAAGCATAGTGACATAACCAAAGAATGGATGTATATCCCATGGCATGAACCACGTATGTGGGTGCACTTCATCCCTCAGCAACTTTTGTGGCTGGTGTGCAGCTGGTTGGTTGATGAGAGGCCACAAGATGCTGTTCTGGAGTGCCTGCCAAAGAATTTCAGGTCTCACAGCTTGGTTGTTCTGAGTGCTGCTGACCTCTGAGGTCTTTAAAACCATGCTGCTTTATCTGCTATTTATTTACTCAAAACATCATCTGACTTTCATAGGTTCTGTTTCCTCTTCTGATCACCTAATGATGGAAAAGAGTGAAAAAAGAGTCTGTTGTTTAAAGCAAGCCTTGTATTCTGCTTCTGTTGTGTGTTTTGTCTGTAAAAAGAAAAGTAAATGCTCTGCCAGTGTTACTTACTATTTTTAAAATGGAATTTTCAATAACAGGAGGTCCATGGTGTGGCTAATGCATTGCTTTCTCTTTCATAGGCTGAAAAACTGATCGAGCGACTGCAAACTGAAAATGCTGCCAGTTGAAAGCACTCTTAGCCTTGTGTTGCTAGCCAGTTTGTCCTTGGTCTTTGACCTCTGATTTAAGCTCACACGGTTTGCTGTTGCCAGTAATATACCAGGTTTAAAAAAGCTTTAGTTCCTTATGAGGAAATACATGCAGGATTCATAGCTGCCAACCTAATTCTCCCATTTGGATACTTCAGTCCGTATACTTCTCTGACAATAAGGTGATATATTTTAATGCTAATTGTATATTTGTATATATGTACATACATAATTTGTACACACACATATGCACACATGCAGAGAACTTTTCCTAGTAAAAGGCAGAATCTATTGCAACTGAAGCAACAAGTTGCGACATGGCACCAAAGGAAATAATCAGGTTTTTATTTTAAAGACGCGTTGCTCTGGGATTGCAACTAACATTTAAAACATCTAAGTTTCCATCTGTATTTGTATGATACTTAGGCCTGGTTATTAGTAGGTACATTACTGAAAGTGCACTACTATCTTTCTGGTGCTAAACCACTTTAATATATTACCTCTCATATTTGCATGATAACGACATAGGAAATGTTAATACAATAGGTTCCCAAGATGTGGTAATGCTACAGAATATCCTTTATATGTGTGTGTAAGTGGTTGTGTGTTGAACTTAGAAGATTTTTTCCCTCTTACTTGCACAATATTTTAGATTAGTGATTGTATGTTTACAAAAAATGTGAAGAGTTCAGAGGAATTGATTTAATATACCACTCTTCTGCATGATGGTAGAAAAAACATCCAAATTTTTAGATGGTCTGACTGGAAGTCCCTTTGAGATTACAAATGCCTTGGCTTAAATTTGATTTCTAAATGAAGTCATAAGAGAAAAGGGCTTGTAGTGCAGTGATTATCTGGCAGGCTTGCATAATAGCAACGTGATTTGAATTTGGGACAGCAGGGACTCAGCCCAAAATTGGAACGTATTGAGTTGCTTAAGGAACCTGCTGAACATTTGCCTTTGCTGTACGACTAATCAGTGATGCTGGAGCTGTGCTCTCAAGACCATATTGAGGCAGACTGTGAAGTTAGAACTCCAGAAAACATGGAGTGGATTTTCTTCATTCACAGAGCCTCTCTCTTGGTGCCCAACTAATCAAGTGTCCTTGGCTGATGCATTTAGATGCAGCTGAGGTGGTGATGATCTGTTGCACCTGCAAGCTTCCCTGAAGGCAATCTTCTCAGTGTTTTCACTGATCCAGCACCTGTTGCCTTAGTGGTACAATGTATGGTAATATTCTTACGGTGAATTCTATGTAATACTTCAGAAAGTTTACACTCTTCTGAAGAACGTTTTCTACCCTGAGGAGTTTACACCTCTCTTTTCTGTAAGACCTTGTTCCTCATGTCTTGTTATTCTTACTAGTGGGTGCTCACATGTTTGCAGCCCTATACAGTTTTAGTTTGTAACATTAGGTAGGAGGAATTTTTTGGTATTAAATGGTTTGAATTAAAAACACTGAACTTTGATACTTCTGTGCAATAGATGAGGAGGTTTGAGCTGACTCCTAGCTTTGTGAAATACATGAACATTAAGATCTTTCAAGAGTTAATACTATGTATGTATTCTGATTTGTAATTAATTTATGTAACTGTACTTAACTGTGACATGTCATATTTAAAGTACCAACATGAACTGTTGTCAAAAAGGATTAATAAACAGAATAAATGCTAATCTTGGAATGATCTTCCAGTGCCATGGAATAGTTGACTGGGGGGATTGACCCTGGATAGCACTTTGCTCGCTCTTCATCCCCAGCCCCTGCGGGATGGGAGAGGGAATAGGAAGAGCAAAAGTGAGAAAACTCATGGACTGAGATAAAGACAGTTTAATAAATGAAGGAAAGAGGAAGAAAAAACCCAAGATATACAGGGCAAAGGTAATAATTTGTGACCTGCCCTTCTACGAGCAGGCTAGAAATAATGTCTGCCTCCTCCACCCGAAAAAACCCCACCTCTCCTCAGTTTTTATTGTTGAGCATTGTTTTATGGCATGGAATATCCCTGCTGGTCAGTTTGTGCCAGGTGTGTAGCTTCTGCCTCCTCCCAGCTTGTAGCCCACTGGTGGGGCAGGGCAGGAAAAAGAGGTGGCCTTGGCATTGTGCGAGCACCAGTCAGCACACGCCAGAGCCCTGGTGTGTTTTGAATGGTTTCAATCCCAAACCCAAATCACAGCATGTTATGGGCTGCTCTGAAGAACGTTGCCTCCACTGTAACCAGACCTAGCATGTTGTCAAATGTGCACCAAAGCACAAAAGTCAACTTTTATGGTCCCGCTAATGGCAGTAAGACTGGAAAGGTAAAAATCAGGATGTAATCTAGCTTCTAAACTTCTGCTGATGAGTGAGATGGGGAATTCAACTTGTCTTTGCCTGAAACCAGCTGAAACAACGAGGCATTAAACAGCCACATTAATTACTGAGCTGAATGCTCAGTACCTCATTAGTGGTTTTTAGCATAGAACCATGTTCCACTTTCCTTCTCTACTGACAAGCATTCTTGCATGCAGCAGATAATTTTTTTAATTAGGTGAAGAAATATTTTCTGAAAAGCCTATCCTAATGCTTTGAGTATGTTTCAGAATTACTGGATAGCCCCTGGAAGAGGTGGTGGGCAGACCCTGTTAACTTCTGTCACCCTCTTTTACAACAGCATTATAGCATCATTTTAAAACTTCAAAAATCATCTGTAGAGCTTTCCAGTGAGCCAAGATCAATAAAATATTCTTGACAAGTGAACTCGGCAGCTCTGACTCTCCAAGAGCCTGGAGAAGCAAATGGAAGTTGCTCCGCCTCTGCCCCTGGCTCAGTGGTTCTTTGATCCAGTATTAGCAGCCCTGAGAAAAGCTGATTTTTGACTACATGTTTAGGAATGACAAAGCTTTATTTGTACTATTTTACTTGATTGTTTTGCATAAACTCCCAACCTAATGCAAACCCAGAGAATAACGCTTTTATGCTGAAGTACTAACTGGCCCCTCTTGAAAGGAGGAACAGACGCACATACAATGCTGTTAAATACAGAATAAAAGAAAAGTTTGTGTTTTGAATAAAGACAGCAGTTTCAACGTAATTCAGTTGGTAACAGCTGCTCAAGCTATTCCGAAATCTTAAGTGTGAGCTGTAAATAAAAGCATAAAAACAAGAGCAAATCAGTGAAAATCATATTTGAAATTTGACAAACTTGGAAACAATAAAATGCTGCATGAAACCCAACTTCTTGTCATGTCAAACTGATGTGCAATGTTTATTGAAGTGCTGAAACACAGGTAATCACTCTACAATGTACAGTCCAAAGGAGATGCAGAATTCACAGGCTTCGAGCGGAAGAAGAGGGAAGACCACTGTGGAGCTTGCCACAAAGAAGGGAAGTTTAGGAGAGATTTGAAAAGCTGAAAGTTACTTAGCAAGGGCAAGAATACCTTTTAGAAGGTCAGAGTTGACTTGCTACTCTAAGTAATCTGTAATACAAGAAAAACCCCTCACATCCTACAATTTTATGTAAAAGTAACAATTCTGTTCCATTTACTGTAACAGGAGCCTGCTGCAAAAATGTTGCCTGTTGAAAAGTTGAAATTCCTGTTTCATCTGTAGATGCCAAGCTAACCTCACATCACAGGTGAGGAAGCAGAATTTGTAAAACTTGTAAACTAGCAGCTAAATTGAGTCCTGTGCATTAGATAGGTATGAGGCACTCCTGACTGTACAGGCTTCAGAAGTAATTTTTGATTCTGGAGTGTTCTAGGGGACAAGCTGACCTTATCTAAGCTGTCTTATCTATCTTTCACACTTCTTTTGAAATACTGGCTGTTGTGGGAAGCAGGAGATTGGATTTGTCAACCTGCGTGCTGACCCAGTTTGGCAGCTTGGCATTTATTGCAAGAGCACAGATATATTTCAGTCACTCTTTAGAGAATGTGCATCCAAGGCTTGCAAGAAGGCAAATTGGATCTGTAATTGTTAAAAAAAAATAAATCCATTGCTCTATAAATAATATTTTTAATAATAATCCTTGGTTTTATTCAAAATACTGTGACAGGGCAAGCTTTTTTTAGTCGCTTACAAAGTGGATAAGACCATTTCATTCAGGTTTACTCCACTTCTCTCTTTTTTGATCAGAGGTATGCTTAAAGCTCTTGTAGATGTGCTAAAGTGATATATAAACCAAGTAGCAGCAGGTGAGTGCAGCAGAGGCCATGT
Organism: Brachypteracias leptosomus; assembly: GCA_013401335.1. NCBI lineage: Eukaryota > Metazoa > Chordata > Aves > Coraciiformes > Brachypteraciidae > Brachypteracias > Brachypteracias leptosomus. Next base: position 164,617 of record VYZX01028235.1, on the reverse strand, counting down.
AAGCATCTAACCCTAACTACTTACATGCCAGGGAATGTCTAGATTCCTGACATTTAACTATTTGAGCCAGCCTTAATTAAGAACTAGTAAGTTTACACGAGATGGACTTGCATCTTAGGGTGCTCAGGCTACACACTGCTTCAGCTCTGTGTCTTTTCATGTATTATTTATACGAGGCCTAGTAATGTATTATTTTTGTGATATTACCATCCTGTTAGCCAGCTGGTGACACTTGAACCGCCTGATACTGCTTCCTGAGAGCTATAAACTAATGCTACAGTGGGATTTCAGAATTGTTAGAACAAAATGCATTCCACAGCTGTATTGTAAAAAGCTCAACACTTTTTGAAATCAAAATCTATGTCCAGGCTTTACCTAATAGGAGCTGAAATCCACTGAGGTGTGCTCATGGCATTTTGGCAAGAAACGCTTTTCCAAAAAAAAATCAAAGGACTGGAAATATGTGAAGATCACAAGTTATTTTCAGCTGCAAGACCTAAGTTTGGTTAGAAAGAAGGAATGGATTTGAAAACTAAAGGAACACAAACCAGCAGTGCCTGGTGCAGCACTTACTTCCCAGTTTCCAATGTGGTGAAATTCTGTCGTGATTTAAACCCACCCTTTGTTTCCCCTCCCATGCTCTACTTGCATCTGACTCCTCCGTCCATCAGATAGACTTATTTCATCATATTAATTTCTTCTCTTTTTTCTATTTTCATTGTCTTTTCACTAGGAGGGAGAGAGAAAAGCAAATCCGTATTTTTATTTGCTCCAAAAGACTTATTGTGATGCAAATCCCTGTTAGATGAAAATGTCCCCAAAAAACCCCATTCGTTTGGGCTTTTTGCAAAAATGTTCTTTTCTATAAATAGCATATATCACTTTTATGAAGTTCATAATTTATATTAAATTTCAATATCCTTTTGAGGCAAGAGAACATCTTTAAAGATCCACCAAGTGGTATAGCTAACACCACATAAAAGCTTTTATTTGAAGTGGTAAAAAATAGAATTTTAGATTTCTAATTATACAGGTTTCTGGGTGGGAACTACTGTAAATACAGCTCCTGATTATTTTTATTACAACTGTTGCATATAATCAATGTTTTATTTTGTTTTCTTTTGTTTTTAACATAGAAAATGTTCCCCTGGAAGAACCATGAAGGAAACCAGTCAGCTTTCAATCTCAATTTTAACTAGCTGATCATTTTTCTTTCAGTTTGGAGAACTCACAGGTGTGCTCTGAAAGCACAGCTCTGCCTCAGACAGATGAGATATGGGACTGCACTGCTATACTTTTTTGTATTCATTATCCACTACGGGATCTCTATTCTCCTCCTGTTGTAAACAACATTGCTACATTTTGGTGAAAAAAGAGAAAGCAACTTTTTCTTTTTATCCTCATCAATGCACAAGTGCCCCAATACACAGTTTCCATCATCTTTCACATCTTTACCTACCCTAGTTTCTATGAAGGGATATAGCTGAATTCATTTTAAAGGCTGAAAAGCCTTGTAATCTTCTAGGGTACGACACAGCATGACAAGAACAGAACCAGTAAAAATGGTGTGAGACAGGACAAAGATAAGAGACAGAGAAGGTTTGGAGAAAATAAGATGATAAGAATAGACTATTAAATACCAGGACTAGTGCAGCTCTCCAAAATACATGCAAGATGCAACTAATTTAGGAACCATCACATACCTTTTCTGTGATATTTTTGTAAATTTGGGAATTTTCATATACTTCATATAAATAACTTCCATTTATTCAGTTTCATCATGTGAAAACAACCTAAACTTTTGCTATACACCAGGCTCTTTTTTTGAAGAGGTATATGAATTCCCATTAAAGTTTTCAATTCCACGTTTTACAAATCAAAGTCCTCCACACAAAGTAGTGGTAAAGTGTAGTATTTCGCAATCTACAACAAACAGTGTGGCTTTGTAGCAAGTTAGTAATTTATACTTTCAATAACTTAAAGCAGTAAGCCAGTGGAGTTATCTGAAGAACTGTGATATACTTGGTAGTGGATGGCAATAATGAAAGGACAATCCCATGGCAGTGTGCTGGATTAGTTCATTCCTTGTGATTTCTGTCCAAATCTCTACCATTTTTATGAAAAATTTTTTATCTTCCTCACCCATTTTCTGTCCTCCTTATGTCCCAGTAAGTGCTTGAGTTGAAATTCTGTAATGAAAACCTCTTTCAAGATGGTATCTAGATATGTTTTTCCAAATGGAACCATGCAGCAGAATCCACTAGATGATAAATTCTTATCCTAGTAGAGTGATGATCACATCATCGTCTTTTCCTTGCCAAAGCATTTCACCTTCAAAATGAACCAGACCGTGTTTTCTGGCTCTTAACAAGATTCCCACTACTTTATTGGAAATAGTCACGTATGTTTCAAACAGCTGCCCAAATGTCACGCTCACATGTCCATCTTCTCCCACCTCTCCAGTGCTTTTAATGATCAAGCACAGCTCTTCTACTTCCTTTCCCACGTGTGAGTGAGCATCTTTCCCTCTCTGCTCTGTCCGAGACCCTTCAGGGGGTCTCCCGTAGGTAAGATCTCCTCTGTGAGTATGCACCAGTCTAGATGCCAGCCTGTCATTGTTGCTGAACGGGTTCTTTCTCTGATACTCAATGTGATCCTCTGCCCAGGTCTGCCAACTCCTCCTCAAGTCACCCACTGCACTGGTAGCCTTAGCACCCTGCCCTTTATCTTCCTCCATTTCTTGAGAATGTTTTATGGCAGGAAACAAACCAATGGCTGGTGGTAACTGCGGTTCCTGGGTGCACTGTCAGCTGTGAAGGAAAACCAACAAATCAGCCTGATAATTTTTGGAGTGTTTTGCCCAAGTAGAGAGGCAAGGCTGCTGAAAAAGACATTAAATATCAGAAGATTTGTTAAGTCCACCCATAATTCGACAGCAATGAAGAAAGTAAAAGTGATTCAGATGTAATTCAGAAATCACTTGGTAACACAGGGCAGTAAGTCGGGCTTACAAGGTTAGGTGGCACACCACTGGTCCCACAGCTGGTGTACCACCGGTCCCGCAGTTACTGTACATGCCCTGCAGCCTCTATGCAACAGCAGCGTGGTGCAGTACTTACTCATGCAATGACACCTTTTAGAGAACTTTATCCTGATAGCCGGCAGCCCCGCAGACTTCCCCAACCATCTGATGCAGCGCTGGCTGACCTGTTCAGCAGAGCCTCACTGACAGGGGGGAGAGCGAACCATTCCCAAGAGGCAGCCACCAACCATACACATGGTGGGTGGTGCAGCCTTTCTCCTGCCCGCACACTGATTAAAGGTGGACAAACTCATGCTGTGCCGATGAGGTTCCCACAGACTGTGGAAGTTATTATGTGCAGAAAGTGTTACCTGGAGCTGCAATGCCGACATGTGGTGGGAGCAGGGGGATTTTCCTCATCAGGCACTGGAAAGAGAAGTAGAAATCCAGTGAGCAAGTGCAGCACTGCTTGTGACTCCCCACCTAGTGAAGAAGACAAAACCAGAACAGATAGTTCTCCCTTAAAAGGCTGTGCTGCACAACCATGTCTGCCAGCTAAAACTGTCAGGCAGGCTGCAAGCAAGGGAGCTTGTCCTGCTGAAACTGCAGAGACAAGCTTTTATATGCCTAGAGAGGTCTGATGGCATATAACCATGCCTGCTGGATCACATCCTTCACCTGTTGAAGTATACAACCTAGAGTTTCCATCTGACATGTTAGTAGAGCTGGTAACATTTCTTACGGACATTTGAAGATAAGACAGAGGATTAATGCTGGTTTTTCTATGGGGAAATGGGCTGAAATGCCAATTCTGAACAATTTAGTAACTGAATCATAAGTAGGTATTTCTGTATTTTAAAAGTGGGGTTTTTTTAAAATAAGGTTTCATGAGTATTTGCCCATACACACAGGTTGATGCTGTTACTCATGAACCCCTTGGGCAGTGACAGAGCTCCCTGAATGCCCCAGCAGAAGGTACAAATTACAGTGAAAAAACACTTGAGTTGCCTTTGGATCTAGAAAAGTGCATGGGGCGAGCAGACGATGGCAACACAATGGCTGTGAAAGAGAATTGAGAAAGATAAGCAGGAGCACACATTAAATAATGGCTTTTCATTCACAGTTGCTCACTTTTGGATTGAAACACATGATTGTCATATGATTCTGTTATATTTTTTGTGAGAGGAGGGTGGTTAATTCTAGCTTCCTGGATACATTTCAATTTGAGTAATTACATTTTGTGTACTAAAAATACCCCTGAAGGCTAAAAAGGATAATTGTTCTTCCTTTCCCTCCCTGAAATAGTTATGTAATCTTGTTGATGCAAGACGACTCCCCAAATCCACGCTAACAAACTGCTTGATTCTCCTCAGTGGCAGTACAGGCATTTTATGTTAAGTTTAGAAACACAGCATCTGAAAAGCACTTTGTTTTTATGTCAGGATCAAATACTCTGTAAGTAATATTAATATACATGCTCTTTCAAACTATGCTGAGCAGCATATAGAGGCTGCCAGCAATTTCACATGGATCCTCAAGTCAAAAGCTGGAAAAAACAGGGCTTTAGTTAAATTCTTCTGTAGAAAACAGTTATCACCAGGAAATGGAGGTATTCACTTTGAGAACAGACAGCCATGCTCTGCAGATAAAGTAAGCGAAAGCCAGCCTCAAAGAGATTAAGCTTAAACAATAATAGCAATAACCCCTCTCAGGGGGTTTCTAAGATGGAAGCTACACAACTAAGAAATTTAAAGGAAGACACATTGGAAAACTAAAACCAGACTTCTTCCACGCAATCCCTTTCAGCAATCCTAAGATTTTGTAAGCAATCAGAGACCCATGGGGTTTGTCAGTGGTTCAGCCATGGGGTTGTTGCTGGGTCTCAGTGCTCAACTGCTGAGATGAACGAGCCTGATCCACATCTACCTCTTTACTTTCTGTTCTAAGAAAGTTCATGTTTAACTGCCAGTTCATATTTAGATTGTTTTCCTATCACTTGTCAGGGTTATATCTCCACAGCCAACCCCGGGTTTGACTACTGCAGGAAGAAATAAATGGACAGGCTGCAGGAAGAGATTATGGAGATGCATAAAGAATGTGGCGTGTGCAGCGCCACACAGGTCATGAGCAAAATCTTAGCCATCTAGAAAAAAAAAAAGCTGTGCAAAAATTAGCACAGAAAATACAGAACATGAGTTCAGTGCAGAGCTGGCCTAATAAAAGGCTTACCCAAATCTGGATAAGCTGAACCTTTCAGCTCAACGTAACAGGGAGATCAGTGAGTACGGGATTACAGTTATCGAGATGTTAAAATAAAGCAAAACATAAGCTGGAAGACAAAACCATTTATTTCCCCCTTCTGTTCAACAGTCACATCTCTGCCCCTCTCCTGGCAACCTGTCTCTCATCTCTACCTGCTCCTACACCCCTGTGGCCGGCGTTGACCCCCTTCTCTCGGAGAAACGAAGGGGGCTCCCTTGGTGCCTATTAATTGTTAATGTTACTTAACGAGCTGCTGAAGGTTGCTACTAGCAGAAGGAGAGGTCGCGGCTGCGCAGGCAGGAGGCCGTGGCCCAAACCAGCTCCGAGTGTCCCCGGGACAGCCCCCTCCTCAACCGCGCACCCCTGCCACCAACACGGTACCGAGCATCAGTACGCACAGAAGATGAAACGAACGCTAACTAACAAAGCCAAGAGCGGTATTTTGACCCCGCAGCCCGCGCTGGCGGCCGCTGCTCTGGACGTCCTCGGCCGGCAGGGCACTGCCCGCTCCCAGTGCTGCCGAGCGGGGCAGGCAGCACACGGGCGTTGGAGGGTCTCTTGGTTACACACCCCTCATCAGTGGCCGCGGTCGGGCGGCAGCGCGTCCCCGCCGCNCCGGGGAGGCGGGGGATGGCTGGACATGGCGCTGGCGGCCCCGGCGCTCCGGCGGTATCTGCTGCTGCTGGCGCAGGAGCACCTCGAGTTCCGCCTGCCGGTGAGCGCCCGCGGGGCTGGGGTTGGGACTAGGGCTGGGGTTGCGGCCGGGGCCGGCCCGCTGAGGTGGAGTCTGGGCAAAGCGCTGTCCTCCGGAGCGGTCCCAGGGTGCCAAGGGCGGCCTGGCACCGGCGGGGCCTCTCTGCTGCTCGCCCGGGGCGGAGCGCCCGATGCCTCTTCCTCCCTCTCCGCGTCCTGTGGCGAGTGAGCACCTGGCGCCGGGGCCGCCCTTTCTCCGCGTCTGGTAGCGGGCGTGGGTTCCCTCCTCCCGCCGCAGCCTCTCCGGGCAGAGCCGCTTCGGGCTGGCCTTAAGGCCACGCTTTCCTTTGCCGCTTTCAAGGGCTTTTGGAGCTAGGAGAGGTCGCCAGCAGAGTCCCTGGGGCTCCAGATGAGAAATGGAAACTCGGAGGAAAAAATGGGTTTACAAAAATATTTTTAAGATCTTGTTTTGGTGTCTTTTTAAACTATGTAGCTGCTTTTGCGACCGTGATGTGGGTACATCAGTGGTGCTGCTCTGATGACAGGCGAGGTCCTCTCCATCCCGGGTGTTGATGGAGCTGCGTGAGGGAGGAGAGTGTGGATATCTTCATTTTCTGGAGGACGACCTGGGGAGCAGTGAGGACGGGGTTTCTCTGGAGTCCAAGGGCCTGTTGTGTGGTCTGGAATTGAGTGGAGGTCTCCAAGGCCTTGGCTGGTGTCCTGGTCCCAAGCCTCCCTCCCCTGTGTCGCACGGGTGGCATTGAGGAATGTCTGGTGAATGTCAGTTTACCATATGCTCAATTTCCTTGTTTATAAGAAAACCCTCTTGTTTATAAATTTAATTCGTGTTTATATTTTTTTCCTATGATGATGGGACAAAGTTACTACACATTGTAACTGACTTTGATACTCTTAAGTGCTCTTCTAGGCACCATGTTGAAGATCTAGCAATACGATCTCCAGTGTAGTATATTATTGTTTAAAATAATGCTGAAATGGGGAGTTATTTTATTATAACTGTTAGGTCATCATTATACATGTTTTTCCACTAAGGCTTTCTTTTGTGCACTGTTTTTTACTATCTGCTTTGTAAGACTTGAGCATGGATTTAGTTATTTGTGATCAATCCAGTTTTTCTTTAGGTAGGGTCATCAGATTAAGTAAAAAAAAAAAAGACAACATACAACAGAAAGTTTTTCTTTTTTTCACCAAGATTATAGTTGCACTTGGTTGATACAGCTGCTGAAGAAAGCAGTTCCAGTTCCCTTTTATTCTACTCCGGTGACTGCTCAGCCATATGTTTGGCTTTGTGATGAGCTGATTTAGGGACTTGATTTGTCTGAAAACTTAAAAAAACAAGCAAGGACAGATTTTTCAGCCAGATCAGCTGCCTGATTTCCATCTTTACCACACCTGCGTAAAGGATACAAGAGCACTACTTCTGGTGATGGTGCTGGATCAGAACAGTTGAAGGTGTTTGTTGAAGTCCACGTTTGTTGTTAAGTATTTGTAGAATAAAGTTTTATGCTTCATATTTCTTAGTCATTAAGAAACCATGCTTCTTAGGGATCTCTCTTTGGTTGGGTCAGATACTGATGAGTAACATTAGGCATCCCATTTTCCAGCACAGTTTCTCTAATGGGCAGACAAATGCATGTCAAATGGTCTCTTACCAATATCTTCAGGCAGATCTGTTCCAGTGCTTCACTGTCTTTACTATTGGAAGGATCTTCCCAACCTCTCACCTAGAGCACTGCTATGATCTGAGCCTGGGGCTCTCATCTCCTCCGTAGTGAACATCAAAAACAGATTATTGCCTTCCTTTATGACATCAACCTTCAGCATGTGTACAGGTTGTGATTGCTTTTCCCTCCAAGCCTTACCTCACATGCCATGTTTTCTCTGTTCCTCACTACTGCCACTTTCCTGTGTTACAAGTAGTGTAAATTACCAGAGATGCTGTTGGTTCATGTGTAAAATCCCAGGTGCTTTTGCTGTCCCAGGACCATACAATGAAACAGTTATGCATAGACTTCTGTTCTTCCTGGAACAAACCCCATATTTTTTACAGCGTTTCTAATGTCCTTTCTAAGCAAATGTAAAGGTGGAAATGAATGGGGTTATGTCCCGTTGAAGCCATGTGCTACTGTTATCTTGGGATTTTCTTTTCCTCCATTTTTTAGGATACTTCACAGTAACCTTTTTATTTACCCACTCACTTCAAATCTAAGCAAATATAAAAATTTGTTTCCTTGTTCTTTTGCCATTAACTTTCAGAGCATGCCATTCTGGCAAAGGAGCTGCATAAGAAACATCCCCAATGTTTACCTCTCATTTCAGTTCAAAAGCCTTTTTATTGGATGGGGTTTTTTTTAAATTATTACTAGCTTGTTTCTTGGAGATTTGCTGTTTTGCATGTTCAATTTATGGTCTTTGATTTAGTTTACTCTATAAAAGACACCTGCTGAAGAAAACTGTCAAAATGCCTGGTAACAGGAATTGATGCTCAGTGCTGGGCCCAGCCCTAGGTCTGAGTGTTACTAATGAGACATCACTTTTACATGAATTAGAAAAATACTTTAACAATAGACAGAATAATATTGTAAGGGGAATATTGTGAGAGGGTATGATCAAACAGTAAAGATTATGGTGAAAGAAAATGCAAAGTGGTGGGACTACTGAAATTTGCCTAGTTTGATCTTACTGTGTTGTATTCTGTACAGCTTTTCATAACCCATATGAACCATAGCTCATTCCTTTGCAGCTGAACTCTCAGATAAATCAGGTGCTTTTTAAACAGGAGAGTCTTAATTTTCTCAGTTCAGGAACAGTACATTCAAGGTGAATTTGTGAACCTCTGCCCTATCCACATAACTACTCTAAGAGTGTTTCACTGTTGGTTCCCACAGCAAGTGGGTAATAAACACCATTCCTTCTTCTGTTGCTGTCTCTAACATTTTGTTCATGATCCCTAGAGGTTACCCTCTGCATTAGAATTTAAGCCATGCTGTGGGGTTTTTTACCTTTTTTGTTTGTTTAAAACATTAGTTAATGCTTCTAAAGCCTGACTTTGTATTTTCATTTTAGGAAATAACATCTTTGCTGTCACTTTATGGCGGACAGTTCAGTGCTGAGCAGGAAATTTGTGTAAATGTAAGTGAGGACCAATTATTTTACTTGAACGTGTGTATAGTATACAAGTATGTTCTTTACAGCATTGTTATTAAATTTGGGTAGCTGAATAAATTTTGAGGTTTCTTAGGAAAATGAGGAATATTCCAAAAAAGAGCAATTCTCAGTTTCAGTAAAGACTCAGAACTGAGTAAGAGATGCACAGAAAGCACCTCAGGAGGTCTTCATTTAACAGTGCGAAGAGAAGCAGTGCCATCTGCTGGGAGCTGCTCCTTTCTTTTCAGAGTAGCCCAACCATGGAAACATTCAGCAGCAAGTCTGAGTTTGGTGTTTGCCTCTAAATCAATGAGACAGCCTATCTGGAAGAGCAAAGTCAGGAAGCTGTCTGATTCTGGTCTTAATGCTCAGTCAGGGAATGTTACTGGTTTTAGTTACTAATGCTTGTGTGTAATGGGATATTTTGAGTCTTTAGATGATGAATAATCTAGGGGAGCATAAAAAAAAATAAAAAATTTACCAAATCTAAGATATGGTGGGAAAATGAAATGCCTAATAAAATTTATCAGACATTCAAGATGAATATACAGTTTTACATCAAATTAAATGTACAGAGAACATGAGAATAAAACATTTAACAGATTTTATTTTATTTTTTTTAATCTTCAGCATGCATATTCTGTTTTTATAGAAGAGAGTTGTGTAGTTGTGTAATTCATGTGACATCCTCCACCTAGGTATCTGCATCAGTTATCTTCTTTTTATTTCAGTCTCCATTTTGGATCCTCAGTATTCCTTCAGAAGAGATGGCAAGGGGACTAATGAAACGGACAGTATGTGCAAAGTAAGAGGTGAAAAATCTTGTAAATCATAATGTAGATGGTGGAAAATTGTTCTGCTATACTGTGGCAAATATTAATTTTGTATGGAGTGTTAAACAGTCTCTGATTACCTCTAGAATGGAGGAGGCATCACTGGAGCGTGTGGGACTGATTATGTACCACGCCAGTCCTCTTAGTGTACGATCAACGCCAGGTCCTGAAATGGAGTTCTTGACTGCAGAGCCAGTACTTGTAGAGTCACTGATGTTTTAGTCACCTTGACTAATGTCGATTAATGCCTTGTTTTGAAATGTATATGGAGTTAAAAGATTAAAACAGTGATATATAAAAACTGAAAGTGAAGTTTGGAAGGGAAAGGACCTGATTCCTTGTATCACCCTCCTAGTGCTGGTATCTGAGCCTTCAGCTCAGACTGTAGCATCAGAGGTGCTTCTAGAAAATTCAAGAGTACAGGAATGTGCCAGAGAGTAGTTGTTCCAGCAGCTTTTGGTCCTTTTCAGAGGTGTCTGCATAACATGCTTTCCAGTGAGGCTTGAGAGTTACCTTGGAGGTATGATTCAGGACGAGAAGCAGCATAGCTGTGGTGTAGATCTCTGACCTTACCAGATATGGGTGTCTGTGGTGTCCTGTTCAGGGTGAGTTTGGGCACCTCTGCAGAGCGTTGCATGGTCCCTGTTGAGTGCTGCTTGTATCAGGTATTCAGTTTGACCTATAGTGACTTATGATAGTATGTTTTCAATGGTGGTAAACTCTACTGCACTTCAAAAAGCAGCTGTAGGCAACTAGGGGAGGGAAACATGACAAAGCAGCTTGCGGATGTTCCATGCACCATGATCTGTCAACTAACACAGGCTTATTTTATGTGGAAAGTGTAACTGGCCCACTGCTTTTCCTGGTCTACTACTGGTTGTGGGGAGGTATGTGAGTTTTAGAGTAAGGTTGCTGTAGCAACTCCATTGCAATGCTAATGAATATTAAAAGCTCTGAAGCATACATTTATCTAAATGCAATCTCCCCAGCATTTTGTGTGGGTTTTTCCAATACATATATAAGTGTAAAAGTAAGAAGTGGGCCTGAAGGTGTTAGAAGAGCTTCTCCAACAATTGAATAGAATTCAAAGATGAATAATCCCTTCTCTCTAGTGCAGCATATGCTGTCAGCATTCTCGTTGCTTCATCTATAAATATAAATTCTCACAGTGGGTGAATCAGATGCTTTATGAAAAAATTAAAAACCTGAAAAATGTACTTTTTTCAGGGTAAATGCAGGTTAAAAATGTAGCCTTAAATAATTTATTCAAGAAAGGAGTACTTTCACAAGGTAGCTTACTTCTGCCCTGGTGTCTGCTGTTGTCGATTAGCAAAATGTAGCTCTCTCTTATTTTTGAGTGAGCTAAACCCTTGAACATTTTGAAGGTTTTCCTTCAGGAGTCATCTTTGAGTAGGTACTACACAGCACTGCTAATCCCTAAGGACTATGTTTATGGTCGTTGCAAATGCACATACGGATGTCTAACAATATATGCAGTGACACTAAGGATTTCTGTATTAAAAGGATTTTCTTCTTTGATACAGAAAGGCCACTCAGTTGGGATATTTGAATGCTGGGGAAAAGGTTTCTGATGTGGTGTCATGCCTTTGTTACAGTAGCATAGGTTCTCTCACCTTCCAAGGCAATGCTTTTCTTAAAGCCAGCAATATGGAAACAAATAGACAAACCCAAAGCATAAGAAGACAGCATAGTGTTTAAACATCAGAAATGTCAGACATCGTAACCATATCTTAAAATTGGACAGAACTTCTGATGAGATCATTATATGCAGGATGTTACAGTTTCACAATTTAACTCTAGGGTGGCCTAACACTTTAAAAGTCTGTTCTTGACCTTTTTCAACTTTTGCTTAGCCCATCAAATTGGTAGGTACAAATGAATATTTTCTCAGTTGCTAGTATCAGTGTGTGCCAGAAAAAAGGTTTGGTTATATCCAAGAGTATGACAACTGAAATTTACCCTTTAGTGTATGTTACCAAACAAAAAAGCATCATTGAAGTATCACCTTAGGGTTAAAAATAAGTGTATCCCTGTTAAGAACAAAACTTAAGCCTGTGCTAAGAGGTAAATATGGCACTTCAATACTCCATGAAACAAAGCCTAAAAATGTTAGTCAAGAAGGTTAAAAGGAGTAAGTATCTGTAACACATTTTATTCCCTGCCCCCATGTATGACTGCACTCTCAAAAACTTTGTAATTTCAGGTCTGTATTTGAACTGTGGGGTCATGGAAGATCTGTGGGGGAGCTCTATGTGTCCTTGGAGAACTATCCAATGCATGAGATGGTATGTGTATAAATCACCTGGATAATGTGGTTCCTTAATCACACGGAATGGCACTGCAGCTGTACTAATGAAAGTGTCTTTGCCTTTTTTTCAGCTTCCGTATCTACAGTCCGACTCTACTTACAAAATACATATTCATACATTTAATAGGACGCTGACCCAAGCACAGAAAATAAAAAAAATAGATGTAAGTAGATGTTTAAGAAATCTTTGTCATTTAATTTAATCTATTCATGTTATTCTTATTCCATGCTAATCTGTGTATGTAATTTTGGGTTTCCTGAAGATCTTAAAGCCATTTACAGCTTATGTCTTATCAGCTCTAAATGAGATCTCTGTGTCTGAATTAACATTCCCTCAAAATTCATGACTTTTCTTTTTTCTTAAACAACCATGTAAGACATATGCAAAGACAAACAGTTATCACTGCTGATTTCAGCCCAGTGTGCACTGCTACATGCTAGATTTTTGGAAAATCTGTTACTTGATATCCATATTAGGCATTTATTGTTGCAGAATATAAAACAAGTGACTTCAGTTGCAAGCTGTAGATTGTGTGCTGATTTCCTGCTCTGTACTTATGCTCTTGTCTGCACTTGTGCTTTCCTCCTAACTGTAGCAGTATTTTAATCAGGAAACTTTCTAAACCACTGTTCATTTTTGCTCTTCCACATTCTATTTTAGCAGCTATTTTGCTATTTACTTCATTTAGGGGGACTGAAATTATCTGTATTAATAGTAGCTATTCTTTCCTGTTTGTTCAGTTCTGTGTACATGAAGTAATGCTGAGTATGTAAATTGGTGTAGCTGCGCATCGTTGAAATTATAAATCCTATTGTTCATCATCAGTGTTGTGTTTATAACTTGGAGATTGCATAATTAACATGCACAGTTCATTTCCTCTAAAGTTGGGTTCTGTTAATAAAAAATGTTATGGTTCCTCATTCATCCTTAATCATTGGAGCTATTTTTATTTACAAGAAAGGCATTTCAGAAATCCAGAGAAAATTTGAGAATGTACTTTTAGTGCTAGTTTATTGTTTCCTACAAGTGGAACTGTGGTTTGCTTTTTAGTTTGCTTTTTGCTTTTTTTTTTTTATTTTTTTGTGAGGTGTGTATTTAAAAATTCTAAGCCTGATATTTATTTTTTTTCTTTATTGTATAGGCCCTTGAATTTCTGCCATTCAAAGGAAAGGTAAATTTAAAGAATCCAGAACACATCTTCTGGATTTTGGAAGATTACGGAATGGACCCTAATAATGCTCCGGAAGAGCCCTTTCATCTGTATTTTGGTAGATGGGTGCGTGAGTACACTTGCTTCAGTTCTTATGGGCTTTTATTTTCAGGAAAATATTCTCCCAATTTAAATGTAAAAATTGTGTTGAGTTTTAATGGAAGCAGACAACATAATTGTGGCTGAATCTGTCACTGTATAATACACTGATGCAAGTCTTGAAATTCTTATTGTGACTAGAGGAAAGCAGATTAATTGAGACATTTAGAGGTGGAAAAAATTGAAGTTATATCTGGGAGCACAGCTTATTGTGCCCTCCACCGAGAGATCTCAACACAGCAGTGAGACTGCACAGCTGTGGTGGTGTATTATATTATTATGGGCCCAGGTGGAGCTAAAAGCACCAGCAGCTTGTTTTGAACACAAAGAAAGATTTACAGGATGTGTAAGCGGGTTGTGGCCCTGCTGAGCTGCATCAGTCCCACTGGAGCATTCTGCAAATGCTTCAAGTGGTCCTGACGGGCACCTCCACAGATCAGTGCAGACTCATCCCTGAGTCTTTGGACATCAGCGGGTCCAGCCCACAGGTGGGTGCTCGCCCAGGGGACACTGACAGTGCAGTGCTCTACAGTAGGAACTATGTTCAAAAACTGTCAGGAGCTTTTCATCTGAGGTCTTTACGACAAATGTTCTTGCCCGTTGGGTGTATGGACTCCAAACCTGCTGCATTATTAGGATATCCTGAGGAATCTGGTCTGGTCTTTGATTTATTGAGAGGAAAAAGTGGCTCCTGAAAGGGCATCTTCCAGCAGTGGCTGGTGTCATTCTGGGAATATGTGCTTGCAGTGTCCTGATGGAAGGCAGCTGGAAGTGGGGAGAACCACTGCTGAGGTTGTACAGCTATGGTTGGCGGCATGTGTACTGAGAAGTTAGAGATCCATGTGATCTGTTAGCACCTGTGAGTATTCTCCATGCCTGGAATTAATGTGAAAGCACTCTGTGTTGTGGCAATACTGCAAAACGTTGCAGCTGTTGGCCCATCTGTGCTGGATTCTTGAAGTGTTTAAAAATGAATAAACCAACCTAAAAAAAATAGGCAAGTCTGTTTTATTTACCCAGTAAGACTGATGTTGACTAGAGCTGGGGGATAGTGTTGGAAGAGTTTTTGAAAGTCTTTTCTGCCAGACTGCTTTGGTCCTCTTCAACATATTTTGAAAGTCTGATGTAAAAATATTAGCATTTGGTTTTTGTTTGTTTTTCCAGTAAATCCTGATCTGTCAACCCTATCCTAAATTTAGATTTTTGGTGTGACAGGAAAGCCAGTGAAGATGGAAATTCTGTGTGACCTTAAGCATGTGCATATGTATGTGCACGCACATGTTAACATGCATTTCTACTCCTCATTTTGAAATTCTTTTAACTCTGAATTGCCAGAAATTGTTTTTCTGATACCTAGAATCATATCAAAGTTGCTCTAATAGTGATTTCTTCAGAAGAATTTCCCCTCTAAATTGTATGTATTTTGACGTTACTTAGGTGTTCTACCAAGATATCTGTTGCTTGGAAAGAAGTCTCATATTTGCAGATGGTGGAAATCAAAGCAATGTATTATGAAGAGTTGCCTGTTTATTGTGTGGTGTCACTTAAGCAAATCTGTTAGCTTGTCTGCTTACATCTTAGTATCTAAGACTGGACAGTGATTTTAAATGTTTCAACAGATTGCAGATGGCCAAAGAGAACTTATTGAGTCCTACAGTGTAAAAAAGAGGCACTTTATTGGAAATACTAGCATGGATGCCTGCCTGTCTTTCATTATGGCAAACCATGGGAGAGTAAAACCCAATGATCTTGTATATGATCCATTTGTTGGAACAGGTATATATTTTTTTTTTATTTTTTTTTTTTCTACTGGTGGGAAAAACTGGAATATTGTGTTACTGCTCACACCACACATTTACCTGGTGCAGCAGCTTCTGGTGCTCAACTGATATTTGGGATGATACCAAAACCAAAAAGATAATTATAAAATGAATGTTTTGTTAACTTGAAAGGTATTTTGGGGGAAGGAGAGCAACCTAAGAAGATGTAAACAGTTTATTTTATGCTTCTGACAAGTCTGTCTTCAGTGTATTATTTTATGTAATGTGACACCAATTCATGCATGTCATGGACTACTTAAGATCCAAAGTGACTTCACTGAAATTTGATTAGAGGAGTCCTTGCAGCCGCTTTCAGAATGTTACGAAGAGCAGCGTTTATGGAGGTGGCTATTTAGAGGATTGCTGAGGACACTTCTGGGCACGGAACACAGCGTAGCAATAGTTAGGTCATGGCATTCAGTAGTGATCAGTTCCTTGTACCATTGTGTCTTGTCTTCAGGGTAATGCTGTTCACACCATGTATTCATCCCCAGCTGAACCTTTTCTTAGTTAAGCCAGGAGGGGGAGCTTTTGTTCCACGTATTACTGCATGTGGCATAGAAGTACTTTTTACCTAAGGGAAGCTCAGCTGTTTTGTAGGTGAAATAGAAGATCTGTTTTGTCAGGTTATGCCGTTTAGTTATACAAGAGTATATTGTGTTAAGCTACCTATAGCAGTTTTTTCAAAAGCATAACAAAGACTGGGTTTCTGACCTGGGTTTTGCTAAACTTTGATCAAGACCACCATGTGAGACATACACAATTAAAAATACTTACATTAACAGGAGGATGAAGAGAATTCACTGCAGAAATCACTGCAGAGAAGTTAGGGAGATAAAAGACAACATTACAGTGTCACTAGCAGGACTAATTATTATTATTATTATGATGGGGCTTTTTCATACCATAGAAAACAGACCAGGGATATAATATTTTCAGAAACATGAGGCTTCAATAAACTGTATGTTTTTTTCTTAAATATTTGTTCATATACAGCCTGATTTTTTTTTTTTTTGTGGGTGTGTATAATGATGTCTTAGGAAGTTTCCTCCTCCTTGTGCTTGTGTTCCTTGCAGATGGGTAGTACTCTTAGAAAGATTGAGGAAATTCCTCTGCTTCATGTCTAAGCAGTTCATTTTATTTCAGTTTCTGTGGTTTTGTTTCTTTTTACAAAAATCTGCTAAACCTAAATCACAAAAAATTCTCTGAGGGTATTCATTCTCTTGGGAGTAAAACTTGAAGAAAAAGAAGGAACGATAAAGTTATAGGAAGAAAAATCACATAGTGGTGAAGCTACAGAAATTAAAGAAAAATGTTAACAAAATATGACTGAAATAGACTTAACATATACAAAATTCTTCCAAAATTGCATAATGATTTGAATTGCAAATTTTGTAATTTTATTGCACTAGACGTCTGTAATATACAGGCTTGAGATTAAAGGTTCTTGGGGAAACTGGAGATAGTGAGTGGTATGCCATTTGTCAGTAAAGTGTATTTATGAGTAAACAGTAGCTTACTCACCTACTTTTGGTGAGTAAACCCCAGGAATTTCAATTATCTCTTGAGGTCCTTTAGAGGATTTTTAAGATTGTCAGTGCATCAGTGCCCTGCCACTGGAATTTTGGGAGGTAGTTCAAAGTTGAGAGTGATGCAGTGAGTTTGAGCTGATGGGTTTGGAAAGAACATACATTCAGGGTTTGAGGAGTATTTTGAAGAAATTGCAGTTCAGATTTCTTTATTGGTGCAACTTTAATATCTGGCTTGGTTTCTCCCTGGGTTTTTTTACGCTGGAAAGGTAAATAGTACCAAATTAGAACAGCCTTGCCAAATGGTGCTTGCTTGTTGGAAGCAGACTGTTTTTTCTGGATGGGACAAATCACAGGTCTTCCACATTAATGTAAGAGTGGACAATTGGAATTCATCCTTGGAATTCATCCTTGGAAGAAAAAGTTCTTTTGACTAGGATGGCTTAGGAGACTCAATTCCCCTTTTTTATAAAGCAGAATTGGAATGGCCAGGATTGTTTCTGAGTTGCAAAATGTAACTTTGATAAACCATTTAGATATTTTTAGTGTTGGGCAAAAGGAAGCTTGGAGGTTTCTGAAAGAATAAATTGAGTCTTTGCCTGAATACTCTGTACTTCTTCCTAGACAATCTGTTGAGGTTATCTCACTAAGATTGTTGTTTGTACCTTCGGAAAGTATCTGTCCCTGCTTTCCCTTTGCTGATTTGTGATACTGCATAATTGCAAATGACAGGAATTTTCTCTTTGACATCCTGGAGGATAGTGGTATGACCAGACTCCCTTCTGTGCTGAAGAGAGGGGGAAATAGTGTATGTTAGGAAGGCATGCCATAATCATTCTGCTAAATAGTCATCAGGGAACACAGTGATTCTCTGATTAATCCTTAGTATACATCTATTGATACAGTAGGTCAGAGGGCTGGCCCTGTTAGAGGATTTAAGTATTCACGCACCTTCTGTGTGAACACAATTGAATTAGTACTAGCTGAGATTTATTAAAAGCTGTAAGTTCATGTTTTCCTAACTTTTTTTTTTTTTTTTCCCTGTGATCAAAAACACTCTTAGATGGGCAAAGTACTTTCTTCTTACTTTTTTTATAGGACTAGGTGGTATGCCATACTTGGGGTCAGGGCTAGCTAAATTTGTCTTGACCCTATGGAGGTACTGCCCATCTGTTCTGAGGGATTGCAGCCGAGAAGGGAAATGGGTGACTCCTCTGGGGTGAGTAACCTTGCTTTTCCCTGATCCATTTCACAAGAAAAAGCAGAGGAATTTTTTTTTTTTTCTTTCTCCCTCACCTTCAGTTTTGGTAGAGTTTGTTGACATATAGTGTAGGGGTTTTCTAGTGCCCCAAGATGGGATCTTCAGCCTGTGCACACAGTGCGTGTTAGGGATTTGTCAGTGCTGAGTGGGTGGCGCGGGCAGCAGGGGCTCCTCCCCACGCTGCCAGTCAGTGGGGAAACTGGTGTCCCTCACAGCAGCCAGTATGTGCCTTGTTCCCTGTGCTGATCAGCTTTGTCCTGCAGCAATTGCCCCCTTTGTTTTAGCAGGACTGTTTGTATCCATAACCAGTAGGGTGGGGTTCACAGCCCTGTTCTCAGTCCTGTTCTGTTTTAAACCATTCTGTTAGCTACATGCCTCCTTATTAACAACTCGACAACACAGCCTTTTGGTAATCATCTGCTGTCCATCTTTTTTTCATTTGGAAGCTGTTAAAGAGATAATGTAATTTGCTCTTTTCTGTGGGCTGTTCAACTGTTGCCCAGTTTCAAGGGGAAATCACACATGCTTTTTTTGGTAGTTTTTTTGGTTTTGCGTTTGTTTTTTTTACTTAGGAAAGCAGATCACAATTGTAGTGATTAAAAAACCCCCCAGTATTAGTGCAGGATGAATACTTTAGTACATGTACTGACAAAATAGGTGGCATACAGAAAAAATGTATCAGTATGTAGCTTTCACACTGCAAAACAATTACAGAAACTTTTTAAATGTTGCTGTTTACATTGGAGATCTTTACATGTACAGGGTTCTTGACTACTCTTAGGGAATGGCCACATTATGCAACTAGTTTGATTTTAGAGACAATTAAGGAGACGAACTTTGAGAACAGGCACAGGAGAATTGCCATTTTTTTGGTGATTTTTCAGATTGTTTGCCAACTTCTTGAAATTCTTGCAAAGTAGAATGAAAAGTTTTGGTTCATGTAATGATTAAAGGATCTTATTGCCTTGAAATACAGAAAACCATAAATAAACTCATAAGAATAGTCCTTATATCAGAGAAAAGAAGTGACATAGGGCATAGAAAGATAAGGAGGATCAGATATAGCAGGCAAGGAACTTAGTGTTGTTATCTCTGATGATAGTTGCATAGTGATTCTAATGGGTTGTTAGTTTTAATTCTTTTTTTTTTTCCTTTCTTTTTTGTTCTTGAATCTAGCTTTGGGCCTAGTGTGCTACTGTTGTAACTCCTGAAGTTCCTAAGAAAAAAAATCCAAACACAAGTAACATTTATGACAGCAGTCATAAGGCTTTTCCCCTTTCCTCCCCTTTATAGGTGGCCTTCTAATCTCCTCAGCACACTTTGGAGCATATGTGTGTGGTACTGATATAGATTACAACACAATCCATGGATTAGGTATGTTACGTATTTCTAAGCCACTGAAATGTTACTCTCTGAACTGAAGAATACTGATGGTAGCAGATGCTACTTAGTGGATTTTAAAGCAATATTAATTCTCACAGGATTTATTTGGTCATTTTTTAATTGACCAACTTACATGTATCCCAGCTAAGCTATTCTCATATTTTTAAGCAGGAATTTTTTAACAAAAGGAATAATGAAAACAACAAAGTTGGAAATAGTAATTACAACAGCTGTGTGGGGGTTATTTTTAGCCTGTGATGTAGAAGCTTCTTGTAATGTCACCCAGGAAGTCTAATCTAATTCTTACTTCTCTGAAAAACTGCAGTGCAAATTATATCTGACTTACTGGACAGGATTATGACTGATGAGTAGTGAGAACATCTGAACATCTTGCAAACAAACATTTTAATAAAAGTGTTCTGTGACACCCTATGCAGATGGGGCAGCAGAACTTCCCTCGTGTTTTTTCATTATTCCTTGCTACTTGTACAAGTTTATCACAAATATTTGTGACCGAGAGTAGAATAAGGCAGGAGATAAACTCTGGCTTTGTATGTGACATTTAATTATTTTCCTTTAAATTAAATGATAGAATATATGAAAGCTTTTCCTACAAAATAGTTTGTTGTTGAGTATGATTTATTTTCCTTTCCATGACCCCTCCCTCCCTGCTCCCAGGCAAGGCAAGCAGAAAGAACCAGAAATGGAGGGGACCAGATGAAAATATCAGAGCTAACCTCCGGCAGTATGGTTTGGAGAAGTATTACGTTGATGCTCTAGTTTCTGATTCTTCAAGACCAATATGGCGGAAAGGAATGCTGTTTGATGCAATCATTACAGATCGTAAGTTTGTTAATGCTTTTTGTTGCCTAATAACAGTGACTAAGTCATTATTGTCTGTGTACTTTGATTTACTGTCTTGATGAGTGCTCAAATCTGCAGTTTCCATATTACAAAAGATGACCGTTGAGCAGCACTGTGGAAATTTGATCTGCTTTTGACGTTTCTGCATTTATTTTAAGAAAAATTATAAATGTGTAACAAAGCTGGCCATGATCCTTCCTTAAAATCATAGAATCATAGAATGTTTTAGGCTGGAAGGGACCTCTAGAGGTCATCTTGTCCAACCTCCTTACACAAGCAGGGACATCTCTACCTAGGTCAGGCTGCTCAGAGCCCCATCAAGCCTGACCTTGAATGACTCCAGGGATGGGGCCTCCACCACCTCTCTGGGCAGCCCATTCCACTCATCTATCACCCTCATGTTAAAGAACATTTTTTCTGATATTCAATCTAAATCTATCCTTTCCTAGCTTAAAACCATTACTCCTGGTTCTATCGTTAAAAACCCTTTTGAATAGACCTCCCTCTGCNAATGCCACTGTCAATGTCATAAATATTCCACGAGAGAATATTATGTTCACTGTTAGAAATCAGTATGTTTGAAAATCATCCTTTGAAGAAGTCTCATTCTTTAAAGGTATAACTTTATTGATGCACAGAGACTTCTTAACAGAATGGTCCATGCTACTGTTAAGACTTGATCTGCAACGGGCTCATGTCTACCGTGCAGCTCTGGTGGACTTCTGGAGTCTTATGCTAAGTGCTTATTGGAATATTTCCAAACAGAAATTTTAACGCATTTCTGATACACTTAACTGCTAGAATCATTAGCAGTATGAAAGGATCCTCCGCTTCTTTAGAAACCGATGTACTTAACACTGTTCGTCATGCATAAGGGGGAGTAGAGGCTAAGGGGATAAATTAAAGACCTTGATACAGCAATTTCTGATCTCTAGTGCTGACTCTTATGAGGACACCTTCATATTAATTAGGAATAGGGAGTGTGACTTTGTGGGTTGCCTACTAATTTTATTTGGCCTGTTTGGCAATAAATCAGTGTAAATATTAATATGACTTAGAACTGAATTTGCAAATTGTGTCACAACCTCTGCATTTATAAAATGGCAATATTAGTGCTTCCATGATGCTGAAACAAGTTGCACAAAACCTTTTGGAGCAGGAAACTTGTAATAGATCTTGAAGAAATTACCCTTACTGACTTTTACTTTGTAAAAGCTTTTCTTTAACTTTGTATAAGCCACAGTTTGTGCACTGTTGTGTGCGTATTGGAGAAGGGGTGAAGTTCTCACTTCTGCATTGTGCATTTGCTTTGTGTAGCACCATATGGTATCAGAGAAGCTACTCGCAGAACGGGCTCTCAGAAGGAATCAGTTAAGTCAGCTGAAAGAAGGTAAGTGAGCTGTTGTGTCTGTTGTAGAATATAACTGCCTTAATGGAAACCTGGTCACAGTTTTAGAATCTTTGTTATGTATTTTTAACTGCTGACAGCCAGCCAAGAAATTATAGTAATAATAATTAAAGAAGAAAAGCCTTTTTTATTTTGTTTGCAAAACTAGTATGTCACTTCCTGACATCCACTTGGTTTTGTTCTCATTGCTTATTGTTTGCATGTGTTCAGGTTTCAAATCCCATTTCTCATCTTTGTGAACCACCATTACCTTGTGTTTCCTATTCTCAGGAAGTTCTGTTCAGTCCCTGCAAGCTGCAAAATCAGTCTAAAATGGAATACTTCTAGTTTACTTTAACCTTCTCTCTTGGGTTTCCACTGTTCCTTTCTCTTCAGAGATAATGCACGTCTTCTCCACTGTTCAGCCCTTCTTGTTTTCTTCCTTTTGCTCTAAATTGCCCTTTAGAAAGATGCTCTGCAAAATAACTGTTCTCAACATGCTTGTGATTCTTTGATTTCAAGTACTAAAATTGATAGTCTAAAGAGCCAGTCATATTGGGAAGTCATTCTTCATAGGAGAAGTTGTTCTCCTAGATTGTCCTAAGTAGTTTTGCAAATCTCAGATAGAGCTGTTTCGTGGTTTGGGTTTTTTTATTTAGGTTCTCTTTTTTTTTTTTTTTTCATTAAAAGAGCAGCTTTTACCTATGCTTTTATGCTTACACTTGTAAATTTTTTGTTTAGCACAGAAAATCACATCTTCGTTTCATCCAGTTATCATCTAAGTGACATCTTTTTTGACCTGTTGAAGTTTGCGGGAGAATATCTGGTGATGGGAGGAAGATTAGTTTACTGGCTTCCGACATACAGGCCTGAGTATGTATTCTTGATTTCTGGTATGTAGTATGTCAGTACAGATGATTCATTCTCACTGTGCTTTCTTTTGGGGCATAGTACAGCTAGAACTTCCATGGAACTCGCACTTGGGAGTAATGCTTAGTCTTCATATTTTATAACTTCGTATAAGTGGAAAGCAGATTTTGA
Organism: Brachypteracias leptosomus; assembly: GCA_013401335.1. Lineage (NCBI taxonomy): Eukaryota > Metazoa > Chordata > Aves > Coraciiformes > Brachypteraciidae > Brachypteracias > Brachypteracias leptosomus. The sequence continues at coordinate 141,715 of VYZX01028235.1, read as the reverse complement.
AAGAAAGGCTTTACACGGAGATAACTCCAGACTATTACCAAAAAGGAAAACCTCCACGTGTCCTTGTAAATACATGTCCAATGGGTTGAGGTTTAAGCTTAGAAAATCAGACTTTCAAGGTGCAGATAGATTTCTAAGATAGTAGTAGCAAGGCTTTTATTAATATGTGTTTCTACTAGAGTGGTTGATAGAGATGCATGACAAGGTCCTGTAAGAGAACATTCTTGGCTCTTTGAGGTTTGGCACTACTAATTTAGCTTTCTTCTGAGAAATCAAGTCAAGTGGCCAAGAGATGGCAGTGAGAGGCAGGAAGTGTAGGGGAGCAGCCCTGCCAAGGATGAGAGAGGTCAGCAGAGACTGCAGGATGCTCTCTGCTCAGTAGTGCAGCCTGGGATTAGAACTGGGCTTAAAAGGAAAGACATGTTTGCGTACTTTACTCTTAGACAAGGTTTTGAGGGAGGGTATTTTGGTTGGTTTTGGTTTGTTTTTTTCAAAACTGTTTTGCAGTAGAGTGGGGAGTTGATGTACAGTAGATATTTCTAAGTATCTTCCAGATGTAGATGTGCTCTGAAGGTAGCTTCTACAGTGTCATGTGTTTCTATGTACAGTCAAACTATGCTGATGCATAAAGTGGTTGATGTCCCTGGTTTCACCATGAAAATGACTTGTGACAGTCCTACATATAATTACCATATGCTGTTTTGAAAATTTGGAAATCAAAAGGAGCCATTTCTGTTACATGCTTCCATAACAGAAGAGTGCACTTAGTAGCTTGCATTTTTTTCTAATGATAGAATTGCTATCTTAGGCTTTTTTTTTCTTGTAAGACTATTCCCAGACAAAACAATGAATGCCATTAACAGTGTTATAGCTAATTGTGTAAATTGTCTGTCTACACATGCTTAACTCTGACAGACTGTGTGTGATTGTGAATTCTTAGACTTCCATGTCAGTAAACTGTTTGGAATTACTGAGTTTATTCTGTTTGTCAGGATACCAGAGGTTTTTGTCTCCTCATTGAATGTTGATAATCATTCTGTGATAAGAGCATGCTTCTTCAATACAGCAGTATAAAGTGTTTAACTTTAGATAACTACGAACTGCATATTCTTATTCTACTTTAGTCACTGTTTTGTAGAGGTCAACTCTCTTAAGCTCTGGCTGGGTTGCCTCTTAAAAAGCAAATTTATACATACCACTGTGAACTGAAATACTGAAGTCACTATATTAGCACAGAATATTGGTATAGTCGCTTTATTTTCAGCTGTGATGATGAACACAGGAACAAACATTAAAGCAAATATGTTGTGGAAATATAAGAGACTGTCTATGAATATCTTATGTTACCAAATACCACTTGGCAACACCTGCCAGCAGGTTCTTGTGTTATTTGAGATGCTTGTGTGTTGCCTTTAATTAAAAACAAAACAAGATTAAAATGGATGTCTGTCAAAACCACAGCTGCTATATTTCTTACTTGATAATGTTCTGAGTTTTACCTGAAAGAATGTAGAAATATATGTATTAATGCTAACAGACAAGGCTTTTTAACAAAGTGATATTGATCTTTCCCTGTGCAAGATAGTATCTCACTCCAAAGTTTACTCTTTCAATCTGACATTGAAATCATTGTTGAGTCTGAATTCCTTTAATTCCTTTGCAGTCAGGCTTTTATATGGTTATGAAGAGAAACTCTTAAGATGATGTGGCAGAGTGCCTACCTTTGTAAGAGAAAGAGGCAGTTTGGTGGCACTAGATGCATCTAAAGTCTTGTGTAGTAGAAAAAACAGTTGAGAATTAATTTGATTCTGCTTTGTCAAAAGCATGTTCTGACTTCACCTGGCAGAAGTATCGACTTGATTCCACACATGAGAAAGGTTGCTTTGCAATCTGGAAGTTTTTAACAATGCAGAGAGGAAGTACTGCTTGGGTTTTTCCCTGTTTGCAAGTCTGTATTTGGTATTGTCTTACTTCTTTACAGCTCACTATTATCTTTAAGAAATGTCAAGATTTCCATCAGCACTTAGAAGAAGCCTATTTTGAGTTGTGTTACATTTGACTTTTCTTTCTCCCAGAACAATACATTTACTTTGTAAGGTGCTTTCAGAAAATCCACTTTGCAGGAAAAATATGAAGCCTCCCCCTTTGTATCTTTTCAGTTCAAGTGATAGATGTGAAAGTTGTTTACTTCTTTTTAATGTCTGAGTTCTGTCTCCTTTTTAATGTCAATGTTCTCTCATTGGGGAGTCATGAGAGCAAGCATTTTATATGAAATCAGTCGCTGGCAATACCATATACCATTTTCTGTATCACCTGTTGTAGTAACTAGTACAGGAAAGCGTGTTACAAAATCTAAAACTAAATAACTGATCTGTATTTCAGCATATAGGAAGGATATCTGATCTCGTATTTATCTTACTAGGTAGGTCAGTACTTCTTGCTCCTGTAGTTCCATGCAGAGCTCTTAAATTCTTTAATTCCTCTTTCAGCATTTGGAGAAATAGAAGGATTGAAAGCAATCTAGAGAAAGCTGTTTCTTTAGAAAATAGTATACTTATGATATGGGAGCATTTAAAACACTGTAACTACTTGCCTCTATAGGCAGGATTTAATTGCAAGCCAGCGTTGATACCATCTACTCTTAAAAAAAAAATATTTTTTTTTCCCTTCCTTTTAGAAAAAGTAATTACAATGTGACAAATTTATGACACCAAATTCTGAAGTCCGGGCATGTCACTGTCTAAATAAGAGCTGGTTTAATACAATTTGGAATTGAAGTGTAATGGTCTCCTTTTAAAGAGCCAGAGTTAAGTCTCTTGTTCTTTCAAATTTTATATGTTGACTGTGGAATACATTTTTTAAATCGCAGCTGTGATTGGATAAGTTATTACTCCTGATTGGCTGAGATATTTTCTATTTGAAATTATAAAGGCAGGCCTGTGTGCATTAACATTAACATCATGTAAATACATGTAGAAAATGTGTGTGGGTGTCTCTTTACTGTGAGGTTTTAATTTATTCTACACGTTTTGTCACAAGCTGATTGGAATATATGATGTAAAAACTCTGGAGCACCAATACCTGAATTTCTTTCACCGGATTAAAATGTAGAGCAACTTTGTAGTGTAAGCCATCTTGTGAAGAATCTGTATGAATTTTGTTTGAGTTACAAGTCATGCAGTTCATGAACTTACAGCTCTATGAACATTTGTTTCTTCCAGATACACAGAAGAGATCATTCCCCGTCACCCGTGCCTGAAACTTATTAGCAACTGTGAGCAGATGCTTTCCAGCCACACATCAAGGCGCCTGATAACCATGGAAAAAGTGAAAGAATTCAAGGTAAGCTTGAATTCTTGATTATATTGTGTAAAATAGTAGCTATTGCATTCATGAAAAGTTTGTGCTATTTAGCATTTGATCCATATTTTTACCACACTTGAGGTTTTTATGATGAGAGTTAGAGCTTTGATAAAATTGCTACACATTTCTTTAAAATAAATTGGGTAGTGATTTAAGGGACCATTCTGGTTTTGGTCTTTTTCTCCTCAGTTTTTTGCAAACCTTTCATCCTGAACAAGCCACTTAATGGTGTGAAAGAGGTTTGTGAACTTACGATTGCTTGTAAAAGTTGCATATGCTTTTCTTGGAAAACTGAACTCTCTGAATCTCATCCACAGGTACCTAGATGCCTAAGTTCCCATTGATTCCAAAGGGTAATTTCATGCCCAAGCAAATACTAAATGCCTTTGTGGGTCTTGCAGTACAATTAAACTGATTTCAATTCTGTTACTTCATTTTTAGAGTGGTACCCTTTTAGCTTTTTAAATAATATTGTAGCTGTGATACAACTACAGTGAAGCCCATTGGCTTTTGTTTTGGGACATGCTCAGTGCCTCTCCCAAGGCATTGGGCATTGATACCAGGGAATATTGCATTCAGGTCTCTTTTCTGTTCTTGCTGCATCTCTCACCTAATACTATTAAAAGAGATGCTAAAGAAAGGTGAAGCAAATTCTTAATGAAAACACATGCAAATGGTGAGCAGGTGTGTTTAGTACATTCCTTGTCAGTTGAGAGAGCTATTTTAAATGTAAGGAGATATGATCTCTGTGGTGCTTGCACTAAAATCACAGCAGAGTTACAGTGCTGCATTCATAATGCTAATGACGACCAAGATTCTCAAGCGACAGCTGAATTTTTTAAAAACACTATCTGTGGAGTTCAGAGCCATAGCTGCCAGCTTCACCAGTAGTGAGCCAAGAGGGTAAATTTATAAAAGTTTTTGACAGGTATGTCTGAGGGCGTTCATGGGGGTTTTCTGTAGGAGTTTTATTACTGCCAGTGCTGCAGGATACCATGTTCTAATTTAAAAAATATATCCACCCTTCTGCGCATAGACTTTCATCATTTGTTATTCTTGTTTTGTGCATCACCTGCTCTTCAGTACATGATTTGACAGGTTCATGTCTGGAAATGCTTAGTGCTGAGCACCTGAGTCTAGTTGGCAGGCTTACTGCTTGGATAAAACTGTGCAGGTGCTTACACTCAGGACTCCAGATGTCCTTTAGGTAATTTAAAGAAACCAGAACCCATGTACTCTTTCTGATGATGGAAAACTTGTCCAAATAACAAAATACGTATTGACTCCATAGCTAGTGCCTGCTTGGTTCAGGGTCTTGTTGTTTGGTGTCTAACTAAGGTTTCCCCATCCCAGTGTCCCTTATGGGACATGTTTTTTCCTGTCTTAATATTGTGAACAATCTTTGAATTGGATACTTCTGACTCACCATATATGATCATAAAATTCAATAGTTGGAATTTTGGCTATTTTTCTTTTTCCCAAATGAACGAGTGATTTTTTCTTTTAATGAATCTTATATATTAATAAAAGATATATTCATTCATATGTATTCATTTCTGTTTCCAGACAGTTCCTGTCGCTTTATTAAACTGGTTTGTAAGACACTCATAAATGTCTTTTAATTCAGCATAGTGTAGTAGTTGCAAGTGGCTAAGGAGTTTCACAAAGGGTGTAGTGTCAAAATGCAGTCCTTTGGTTACTCCAGTGTTTGCCACCAATAATGAATTGCAGATTTCACAGCAAATTCGATTTCACTATTAACACTCTAAACTCTTAACTGGAGATGAATTCAGTCAGTTACTGAATGTGAAGTTAGTGTTGCAGTTTGTTTGTGCTTGTAATATAATGGAGATCAAAGTGCATGTCAAAAGTGAATGTGTCTAGTTGAAGTATTGAGTTGTCATAATTAATAATAAGCATGAAGATCATAAATGTTGGATTAAAAACCACACAAAAGGTGGTATATAACTCACTGTCTTTTAAGCATCCAGTCTGTTCTACTTAAGTTTATGATGAAATTGTGCCAACTGGAAAAGATTTCTTGCTGAACACAGTGTTGATGGAATAGACTTTTCCAGCATGTGCACAATATGAGCAGAAGAGTTGTTTGGTTTTAACATTCAAGGCTTTTTTTGGCCAGCCACGGTGGTCATTAGTAACTCCCCTTCTCCCCAGTCTTGTTATAGTGATAAGTGAGTGAAGGCAGTTGTTGTAGAGGGCATCTGGCAGTACCCAGCTAGTGACTTCTAGCCTTCTAAAATCTTGAAGGTAGAAGAATTAGAGAATTGAGGAACAGCAGTGTGGAATGGGAGAGGAACAAACCAGAAGGGATACGAAGTGAGAGCTTACTAGCCGGGTGTATTACTTTTCTCTGTGGACATTAATGTCCCTTTTTCTGGTATTAAATGGATGTGGATCTCCCCAGTATCTTTCTAAACCTGAACGAAAGCTTTCTAGTTGATGTTGCAGTGGGCAGGACTGTGTGTAAGCCCACCCTCATTGAACTGTGCAGGGAGGATTTTTGAAACAGTTAAAACACCAGTTCAGCTCTCCAAAGATTGTAGGCACTCACATGTGAGAACTGAAATGCAGTCACAGTGGAAGAATAGGAAGCTGTTGGCTGAGTAGATCTGTGTTGTAATGTCTGTTGACTGCAATCTAGTAGGAGTCCAGTCTTCTGCTTTAGGTCAGAGGAGGTTTGAACCAATTCTTCCAGCCCAAATCTAGTGAAAATGTACCTTCCATTGTGCCAGTCTATTTTAAAGCCTTAAAAATTACAGTTATGTAAGGCTGGAAGGTCTCAGTCTCTGCCACCTATATCTGAATTGTCATTGTCATTTTTATTGAATTGTCAAGTAACTGGAAAGTGGTTAATCAATAGGGAAGGCAAAATATAAAAACGTATAGCATTATTACCGAAAGGGTTCTTGGGAATCTATATCTGGAGATCAACTGGCTGCTTTCAGAAGGGATGGCAGCATTTAACTGTAGGGTTGTTTGGTGTTCCCTTTTTTTACAGCAGCATGTCCAGCTTTCTGCTTTCTGAGGCATTTAGATTTCCTCATGTTGAATTACTTCAGCTACTGCGGAATTAGCTGTCTCATTCCTATGCTGGCTGACTTACTGAAATATGTGGTATCTATTTGGCTGGTAAATGCTACCTATTTCTGAAGTTTCTGATCAGGGCTTCTTAAGAAAATACTGGAGGAGAGATCTGTAATTGACAGAGGCTAAAAGAGACACCTAAAAATTATGTAGCAAGATGAAACAGAAAACTTGACTGAAGGGCTAATTCTGAGCGTGACTGCCCATGAAAGGATTCTGGAGCATTGGGCATACAGGTATGCCACACCAAATGGATCCAGCATTTCCATGTCACATGGTCACTCCAGAGTCGTCACAAATGCAGAATTTTTCATACTGGATTTAGCAGTATCTGTTCCTGGATATGACCCTGTTGTCCCTGATTTGGAAACTGCTCTGTGTTGTTTATAGCTGTATAACATTAGTACAAGTAGTTTCTGTAGCTGTTGACCAGTACCAGATGTAGAGTAGTAGAAAGCTGTGATAAGGCTAGGAATACTTTTTTAAACAAAACCTGAATGTGGGTAATTATCCTGGGGCTGACCCGAGACATGCTAGATTCGTCACTTAATATCACTTAATATTTGCCAAGATTTAAAGAAAAAAAGAAAAGATTTCTTGTTACCTTTAAGCCTTGTTCTTTCTTCCACCTCTTTCATTATTTATTGGAGATCTGTAACACCTTTTTCAGTGTTGTCTTTAGAACAAATAAGTGTTGAGTTTTCAACTCAGATTAGCTAAAAGTAATTTGGTAGTGTGCATTTTGACAAGAGCTTTGTTGGTTTTCAATTACCACAGAAGTTGTCATAGAACATTTCAGAGCAAAAGTTTTATGTGGTAACTGTTGTTTGCAACAGGCTAATAGTCTGCTGTTTTGAGAACTTAAATTATTCAAAATGAGAACCAAGGATGATCATAAAGAATGACCAGGGATTAATAAACATCTTTAGTTCTGATTTTTACAAATAAAGGAAGAAGTCTGTCTTCTTGGTAGTGCTGGCAGACTAAGGAAGAGGTTGATTTAGTGCCAAGTAGGCTGATCCTTGCTGATCAGGCTTGGAAATGATTTCTTGGGAAGTCTCACTGTTTTGTGTTGAATAACCAGTTACAGGCTTTATACCTTGAAAACTATGTACAGTTTGTTTCAAAGGAAATAAGTGAAAAAGGCTACTCATCCCTAGATGCAGCGGTGTATCACAAGCAGTACTCCTTATTCCTCTTCCAGTGTGTTCTGTTAAGAGGGGGAAAGAGACTTATTTCCCTTAAAACATTGTAGTTTGACTCCCATTTCCTGAATTTAAACTTTTTTTTTTTTTAAGGAGTGATAAAGGAAAAAAACATCAATATTAACTGCACTGGACAGTTAATGCACTTGACATTTAATATTTGACACTGCCACGCTCCATAAGGCATCTTCTCTTACTGCAGAACACTCCTGTCAGATATTTAGTGTACATATTCTACCAATTTATGCTACTCAAGGTAGAGCCTGACTGAGGCCATTTCACTGGCTTCTGTACTGAAATAAGCTGGTGCCGGGTGCTCAGGCAAATTCTACTGCAAATAGTCACAACAAATTTTTTCATGAAGATGAATTTTGACAAATTCTTATCTCTGTAGAGTTAAATGCAGCCTATCTCTAGTGTTCAGGTTGTGCCCATTCAGCTCCTTCTGTAAATATAAAATACCCTGTTAGAATTTGTTCAGAAATCATCATTAGTCTCTGAAATCCATTAATTCCTTTTTCTTTGATTGGTTGCCCACAAAACTGTTTTGACTAGTGTTAATGGTGAGTGGCACCTCCAGATGGTTCAGGATTTCTTTTCCCCTTTTTAAGAAACAATTTCCAATCTGTTATTTTTCTTCAAAGCAATTACATCTTTACTGGGCACTCATGTCTGTACACAGGTGAGAGGAGGGGAATGTAAGTTCTTAAGTTGAAATTAGTCATGTGGGCTAGGAGCTTCCTTTGTCAGCTTTCCCAAGAAATCTCTGCCTGACTGCAGATCTCTGATCTAGCAAGCAGTTATTTACATAGTTTTTGATGAGGCCTGAATTTACAAAATGGATTCTGCTGTGGAGTAATGCACCAAACCTATTTCCATTTGATGGATGCAGATGCCTCTCTTACAGCTATGTTTAATTTGAAGTTTGTTCTTGTACATATCATACGCTCTCTTTGCCCTCACCATCTTGGGGTGGGGGCAGTTCCCTTCTTCCTTCCTCTATTCACTCTGAATCAGCATTTTTTCACCTAAGGAATCAAGATGAATGGTGTACAGATGTGTGACCCCAGGGAAGTGGTTGAGTCACCACCCCTGAATGTGTTTAAAAATCATCTGGATGTGCTGCTCAGGGACATGGTTTAGCGGTGAGTTGTTAGAGTAGTAAGGTTAGGTTGAGGTTGGACTCGATGATCTTGAAGGTCTTTTCCAGCCTGAGCAACTCTATGATGTCTTAGAGGTTGTGGGGATTAATATTTATGTAAAAATACTGACCCATATATCCTTCAGGGTCAAATATCCCATCCATTTCTCAAAACAAGCAAATTATGTAGAATTATCATTAAAACATATCCTAAAGGTATAAAAATATAGTATATGTTTAGGTCAAAGAAGGATTTCTAACCTGTAAATTCAGGGGAAAAATAAGTGTTTTTTTCCTCAGAGTGATCTTGAACATAGAGAGACCTGGAGAAGTGAGTACAGACTGGCTGTGAGATAAGCGTGTCTTAAATCCTCCTCATTTCCTGGCTGCCTATAGGAAATTCCACTCTCCCCCATGGACTCATTAAAGACCTGTTGATTATCAGCCTGAGAATGGTCTTGGAGGTGGCATTCTCTCACAGGTGACCAAAAGACAGTAGTACTGTTATTGTGTCTGCAGTGGGTTTACTGAGGTCATTTTCTCCCACTATTTTCCAATAGTGCAGTATTTAAATAGAACTAATTTGCTGCTCCTGGTGTATGTGCTTTACATGTTAGATATCCACCTGGCAGTTAACACTTAGCAAGTTAATTGGAGCCAGTGGCATGCTACTGGTATCTGCTAGGATAGCAGATGAGAACTGCTTCACAGGAATGTCTCGTTGTGCCCAGAAGAGGGCACCTGTATGTGCACACAAGCATCTTGTTGTGCTGGAAAACCTTTTGTTTAGCTACTTTAGGATGCTGTCAGGATATCCAGGGCAAGGTGTGTTGGTCTGGCTAGATGAAAGCCTTGAAAGGCTACGGAACAGCTGGAAGGGGAGATTGTCCGCTAGGATTCAGTTCATCCTTGCATTATAATACTTCCGTAGTATGAAAATACCAACTTACATGTTCCTACCACTTATGCTAAAGTAGCCTTATTTTCAAATGTGAAGAAGTAATCTGTCGGTTGCTACATTGCTTGAAGAAGTTCTAACAAAGAGGATGCATTGAGAAGAAGAATTTAGTGGAATAGATGCGTAGTATGCTTGTTCTTATTTTCCCTTTGTACAGTTTGGTTATTTCTACGTGAGGCTGCTTATCTCAGCTCCATCTTGCTGTGGAGTATAATAAACTGATATCAAGCATAAGTGTAAAGCTGTTTTTAAAAGTTGTCATCAGTTTTCTTTAGCACTCATTAAAGCTGGATGTGTTGTTTATCTTACAGTATGCATAACATTAGTTGACAAGTATCTTAATAGCATAAAGCCACAGCACATGATGAACTAAAACCTTTGTATATATAATGGGCCAATTTTCTAAACTATGTTCTTGGATGATGTCAAATAGGTATTATGTGTGGGGATTTACTGTGTCAACTTTAACTTTCAGAAGTATGTGAATACTGCACAAAAAAAAAGAAAAAAATCCCGATTGCCCTTAAGTAGGCAACTCATTTTAGTAATTTTTGTTCTTCTGTTTGTATCTGCCTTCCACAAACGTCTGAGTGATTGAATTCTCCAGATCATATTTTTTCTTGAAACTAACCTTTATATTTTGCTTTATAAAAGTCTGTATGGCATAGTACCTGTGCTCTCATTCATGCAAGGTTTGGATTCTGGTGATGTTAGCTGAGATATTTTCAGTGGTACAGCGATGTCAAATGTCTAGCACTGACAACTTCCATCATTTTGCTGTACAGAGTAGAATAATAAAGACTCAAATAAGCGCATAAATAACCCAACAAAAACATCAACAAAACCCCCCATTATCTGCATACAGTTTGCATTTGATCAATGTCAAATGAGAATCCATTGCATATACATTTTCATTTCTGTTATATGTTAAGACGTTACAGTAGGATGTGTATGTTCTTGTTAATCCTAATGGAAACCTTAGCATTCTGGTTTTGAAATTTTTTAATCAATCTAATGACTTAAATGTTTGCCATTGAATTGTAAAGAAACCCAACAGCTTTACTCTTGCATGTAATTGTTTGCAAAAGTCTGGAGGAAAACCAAAGTCAATATATGCTGAACATACTACTGTAAAATCTAATGCTTCTAGTTTTGATACCATGCAGGATCAAGATCAGAATTCCTACTTGTCGGATGGTCAATATATGCCGTACAGGGGACACAATTCTTTCCGTGAGAAGTATTTCAGTGGAGTGACAAAGAGGATTGCCAAGGAAGAAAAAGACAATCAGAAGTAAAATATAATATAAACAGATTAAAAAAGGAGGAAAGAATGAAGATCGTGTTTCTTTGTAAGGACATCTGGATATGAACATGCATTTGGATGCTTCAGAAAAATAAATACTGCTTTTAATTTTAAAACGATGAAACCCACAACACAGGTTGAGAGCAGTTCTTTTTAATTAGCTTTGTTTATAGCAGATTTTATTGTACAAGTTTTTTGAGTCTTACTTAATTTATATTTGTACTTTCAAGTACTAATGATGATTGACTAAAACCATTATTATTGTTCTTTCACCATCAACATTTACAGAAAGTAGTAGTATGATTTGGCTGCTTAAACTGTGAACATCTGGCTGATTTAGAAACACGTGGTGGTGATCAAGGAGAGCTTATTAAGAAGATAATTTTCATTTGTTTTGTTTTTTTGTAAATGGTATACAATAAAACAAAAGATTGTTGTGAGGTTTTTTTAATTGTTGCATGCAGTAAGTGCTTGTATGAATTCCAGTTGCTCTGGCTGAGGCCAGAAGCGTTCAAAGCAAACAAAAAAACCCAAAGAAACAGATGCGCGCCTGTGCGCACACACACCTCCAGGAAAAAGAAAGCCTCTGTGACCTGACAAACGCTGGAGAGCCCATTAAACCTTCTGAAGCCTGTCCACATCTGAAGCTCATCTGTACCTTGGATTTGCTTTTGCATTCCTAAACCTTGACTCTTGGTCAAGCTAACTGTCTGCGATTTTTGGTTCAGAAACCGATAGTTAAAGCAGTAACAACAGCATAAAATTGGTAATGGTTCCCTAATGGTATTAAACCTAATCAAATCTTTGAAACTGCAGTAGTATTTGTTAAAGGGCAAACTTTGCTGAATCCACACCATGTTCATCATGAAAATACCTCATTTGAAAACCACTAAGCCCATTAATCTAGGATGTTAATGGCTCTTCTCATTTCGGTGGTTAAATATTCTTCAGTAGGGCGTTGGTGAATGTATCTCCTTGCTCCAGCCAGGGAAAGCCTTGCTCCTCAACTTGCTGCAAGTCATAGAATCATACAATGGTTTGGGTTCGAAGGGGCCTCAAAGATCATCTAGTTCCAACCCCCCTGCCATGGCAGGGACACCACCCACTAGGCCAGGTTGCACAAGGCCCCATCCAATTTGGCCTTGAACACTTACAGGAATGGAGCATCCACAGTCCCCCTGGGCAACCTGTTCCAGTGCCCCACTGCCCTGTTCACTGACCATCATTGTGTTATAATCTTTGTAGATTATAATCTTCAAGTGCCTCTCCAAAAAGATTAATGATATCCACAAAGGCACGAATCATTGTGTATGTCTGATTGGGCTCATTAAGTGAGTTTGCTCTTCTGTGTTGTGGTCTTCAGCTGCAGCAGGAAGAGCTCACAAACTCAATGACAACTTTGACCTTCTGGATCTAATCTGTGGTGTTAGGAAGTTCTGAAATAGTGATTTATTTGCTGTTTCCATTATAAATCACTTTGTTTTGAGACTTTTAATGTCAGCCATATAATAGTTGTTCTGGGCTAAACTTGGAGCAAGATCAAAGCTCAGAAAATTTTTCAAAAGCAGAATTTGAATTCATCACTTTCAAATATTACATCAAAAAATTACTGCTTCTGAAAACCTGTCTTCATATAACTCCTGACTTCAATTTTAGGATTACAATTTGGCATACAGTTTTTATTACTTTACAAATTAAAGTTACTTTCAGTTCTTCATAGGCAAGGAATTTTTCTAGATGGATTTATTATGCACTTATAACTTTGTTTTTATAAAAATTACCTTATGTAGACATGATCTAAATGGTTATACAAGATGTAAGGTAGTGGCAAACCTGGCTCTGTCTATTCAAAGAGATGATTTAGTTTATTTCTCCTCTGCCTAGTCCAACTTTCAGTCCACTCAGCAGCGGTAGTGTGGCCGTTGTTTAGCAGTTCATACACAACAGCTCTATCATTACCCAGGAATACCATTGTGAACAGAAAGTGCCCGTGTGTTTGGGGTACTGCACCAACATCCGCCAACCAAAAAGCAGCTTAGAATTGAAATCAGATGTTCAAGTGCTGCTGCTCCTCAACTTTCAAGCAATCATTTGGAAATATTTCTGATCTTTAAATTTCTCCTCACTTAATGTGCGTGCTTCTGCCTATGGTACGTGCTGACCTGCAGAGTGGAGGCGTTTCCAGCTGTGGGGCTGTGGTGTGGTCCTTGCCCTCACAAGGGCCCGGTGGGCGGGTGAGTTACCCCCGTGGCAGGATTTGGCCATTGGCGGCCGCGGTTTCTGGCACTTCACTTCGATCTGGTTCCATTCAGTCTCTTCTGTGAGGTTCCAGTTTCCTGTCCCTGGCAAGGAGGGTCAGTTCATGAGCCCGTGCTGAACTCATGCTGTTGTCATTCCCTCCTTTGGGGTGGTTTGTGCCATTTTCCAGTTTTGAAAAATAAATGTTATTTTTGGAGCGCTTTGTTGCTCTGCAGCAAATTGGATGGAGGGAGGGGCTGAAAACAGCTGCAAGGTCGTATGGGCAGAGGCCGTCGCTTGCTGTAGGGAGTGGTTTGTTGAGGCAACAAAGGGAAAGAGCCCCCCTCCTTTCCACAGCATCCCTTTACCCTGGTGGTGGTGTTCCTGGCTGCCAAGCCTCCCTCGTTTTCTACAGGAGGAGGGAGCAGATAAGTAGTAGAAATAGATTTTCTCTGCATTAATTGTGTGGCCTCCCTGCTATATCTCTATTACTTTTTTTAATTAGTGGCCAATTTGAACAATTTTGATTGAAGGTCAAGGGTTTGATGAGGTCTTACAGATCACATGGAGCTACAAATATTGTTGAAATAGGCAGAGGTGTTGAAAAATAAGACCTAGTTAATCTCTTAGAGGGAAAAGGTTGTAGTATGAGTTCAGCTCATTAAACATTGGAGACCTCACATAGAAACAAGATCTAGAGACAAAACCTCTAACCAATATTTTTTTGCTGCTTCTCTTTTTTTTGCTCTTTAAAACAAAAAGACTCAAGTAAAAGCATACAAAGAGCTTTTTTTAGAAGGAACATACAGGTCTCAACTGAACTTTCCACTTCTACTCAAGCTATGAGACCAGCTCACAAAAACTCAAGACTTGGTAGTTTCTCCTTATCACTCTGATGAGAGGAGTCAAGGAGATGTGTCAGCTTGCTGAACATCTCAAGGAGAGTGCAATCTGCCCTTTAAACCAGGCTAAGAAACTGGTGTTTGTTTCTGGGACAACATCTAACCCTAGGTCTCCTCTTGTAGAGCACACTTTTTGTTTTCCATGATACCCATTGCTGGACTTTGTGCTGGACTGTGCACTGCAGCAGTGCCCACTCACTGGATATGGGTGCTTGGACAGCAACTCATGAAGTTTGGTTTTGATGGAAGTCCTTAGTCAAGGCTCACTTGTCCAAAAAACCTGAAAAATGCTGCTAAGATAAAGTATGGGCTTTTGCCCGGGCTGGTTTGATATTAATTAACTGTAGAGATGTTATGGGGGGAAAACACCTTAATAATTCTGAATCTTCTCTTTCCTTCTATCACTGCTTTTTAAGTTTTCTCAATGGTTATTTCCACTGTCCCCAGGACAACTTCTACAGCCTCAAGGCCACCAGCCAGAGAAGGGTGTCACAGAGATGGTGACCCTGTGACTTTGCACTGTTCTCTGGCCACAGGTTTTCCAGGGGAAAGAATGTCAAGCTCGAGCGGGCAAGTCTGGAGCAGGTGATGCACAGTGGTTACGGGTTTCCCTGTTGGACAATGAGCAGCTCTGGGGTTAGTTGGCAGGAGGCTGATGAAGTCTCCAAAAGGCAAAGGTTGTTCTCTGCTGGCTCATCTCCCTTCACCACCATGTTTCTCTTTTCTGACCCTCCACCCTTTCAACGAAGTTGAGAAGAATAATGTAATCCTTTCTTTCTTTCTTTGCTGTTTAGCTTGGTCTACAGTTAAAACTGAGGTCCCGAGTTGAACTAGGCAGTCTTTTCAGTCTGGAAACTTCTTCCCTGCTCCTGAAAAAATAGAGTTATGGGTGCCCAGGAGAATGAAGAGGCTGCTATCCCTCTGCTTTTCTCTTCTGTTTACTGTTTTGAAAAAATGTCATTTTTTAACCTTGTTCTCTTATGTCATTGATTTTGGTGATCACATAATTTAAAACAGTGAAATTTCTCTTACCTGCCTCCATGCTACACTACTTAATGTATTTCTCTGATATTTGCTTGTGGGCTTACTGGACTGTAAAAGTCTCTGTTTATGCATTTAGCCTCACAACTGTTTTCATTATGGTTTTCTGTCACGACTGCTGTTATTTTTACAGTGCCTCTAAACAGTTACAGCTTTCCTGAGCCTATGGATGGGGAAGACACCACTCAAAAGAGATGTCAGCTCTCTCAGCTAAAAGGCCTCATCAGACCCAAGGTCCCAGAGAATGGAAAATCTCTCTGGTTACATTAAGGGTATTAGTTCTTGACAGCTTTGCCAAGTAAGGTATTTTTAATTCTTGTAGGCTGCTTAAAATGAGGTGGGTGGCTGAAAAGTAAGATCCATTGATAAGAGGGAGGTTTTTCTGTCTTCACTGCTGCTTGTTCCAGTCTTAGGTATCTCTACATTCAGTGAGGTGCCCAGGATATGTGTTAGAGGTTGCTGACAGCCCTCAGCAGACCTAGGAGGCACAGGAGGCTTCAACTCTGTATGTCAGGTTTGACAAAGAGTATATTGAGAATAACTGGATAGGAGCAGGACATTTTGCTTCATTTAAAATTCCCCCAAAGTTTTTTCTTTTTTAAACTTGTTTTTCAGGTGCTGGAAAGAGAATTGTTTTGTACAAAGGTGTGATGANACCCTCTGGCTCCCAGTTCTGCAGCATGAGGCTGTATGGGGAAAATCAGCTCAGACAGACCCACTACACCCATGATCATCTGAGATTCTAATGCAAAATTTCTGTTACTTTACATAAAAAAGGTTAAAATAAAAGAAATCTTACCTCCTAAAGGTGTCAAACCAACATAGTACTACCACTGTTCTAAGTCTCTCCAAAACTAAATTTTACTTTAAAATTACTTTTCCTTTTTTTTCAATGAAAATGCCACTTGCTGTATAAAATTCTAATGTAAAACTTGTTCTTCACAGATTCATTCTAATAAATTTATTAACAAAGTGCAAAATAACAGGTAATGTTATTGTATGTGATATGTACATATGTACTGTATGTGATACAGGTATATGTGACAGGATAAGTGGTTCATTCCAATGAAATGTGTAACTCCCAACTAAACAATGTCATCTCCATAAGGAGATACCATTGGCAAAATAGTCATATAGCAATTAAGTAGTACTTGCTTCTGTAAGAGTCTGTCCCAAAAGATGGGATGGCTCTGAGATATGACTAAGTATGGATATTCCCTGCCATGTCTGGATGGCCCCACGTGTCTTTCCTTTATCCTTAGATCAATACAAGAGGTTTTCACAAAGCACTGTAAATTATGCTTTTGTATTCTGGAGGTAGGACTAATCCTTGATCTATCTTTTTTCTATTGAATGCAGTATTAGGAGAAATGCAAATGGGTAATTTCAGTACAAGATAAGTTTAGTTACTAAAGTTCTTAATAAGTAATAGAGAAGGTTCATAAAGTGTGATTTTTGGGTAGAGGTGAAACAGCTGTGAAGAAAATCCTGAGTAGTTGGATCTATCCAACTGGAAGGATAGGTCCTTACACACAGGCAGCCTTCTTGACTGAGTTGTGGTCCTGTTCTTTGTGTGAATGTGTGTGATGGGTGAAATTATGCCTCTCTGGCCACACTTCATGACTTTTATAAATTGTTCTGCTCCAGAGGTTTGTTCTGAGGCTGTTTGCATAAAGCTGTGAGATCCTGAGATTAGAAGCACTAAGCAGGTGCAATGTAACAGTTGTGGCAGAGACTATGATAACTGGAATCGTGAACAGCATCTTAGAACACGTGCTCCTGTCTTGGAGAGAACCTTGTGTCTTGCTAATAACCAACCCCCCCAACAATTTAGCAAAGTTTTGGGAAGTTTTTACTCTTTCTTCAAAATGTGTATGTGTATGCTTTTGCTTGAACCTTATTAACACAACACTCCCTGGAAAAAGGTAATGAAATTATATAGAAAGAAATGGGCTGGTTTGCTTGTCAAAGTAGACATTTGCAAAAGTCTACACAGCTTGCAAAAGCAGCTGACACAGAGGTACATGTGCACTTATGGGTATGTTTTTCCAGCTCAGCCATCATAATTTTATGCTTCCATCAGTTGCCTGATCACACAGGCCAATGCTGAACTCGGCAACATCTCCTTGGAAGTCTTCTTTCAAACAATTCTGCCATAGGTTCCTGTGGGCCCAGCTCCTCTGCTGCTCACTGAAGTACCAGCATTGCCAGCTGGACACAACAGACAGAGATGGCTCTCTCAGTGGCCCTTCACATGGAAGGACACCACCAAAAGAGATCAGCAAGATGCAACCAGCCCCAACAGAAGACACACCCAACAGGAAGCTCCTCCAAATGATTGATTCCTGGTTGATATAGTCCTGGCCTCACCCACCACCCCAACCACGACCACCTGGGTGAGGGTGAAGCCACAAAACCACAGGTGGGCCAGGTTCTGCCTCTGGAACCTGAAGCTAGTGAGGGAAACAAAACATTCTGATGGGTTGTGACTCATTCACAGGTCAACCCTAACTCAGGGTCCACAACTCAGGCTCCAGCACTTCAGGGTGGTCATTTTTCGATAGGATTTACTGGAAAGAAGTTTCTTCAATAGCATGGTGCCTCTGCTCAGTCCTGTAACTGCAAAATAGCTGATATGGACAGCAGCGAACATGTTTGTGCGTATTGGGTGAATATGCACAAGCGCCCATCACCACTTGCATTTGTTCTTCCTCTCTGTTCTGGTGTTCCCCAGAGCGACCTGACAAGCTGCAGCCTGAGCTCAATAAACTACTGCTGTTTGCTATGGGGAATGACCTGCCAAAAAACCGCACAGGCCCCATACCGCTGGGGCCAGGGAAACAGGACCTCTTCTCTCACCCTCAGCTGTCTTGCCTCTTTACAAAGCAGCAAAGAACATTTCTACTTCAGAAAGAATTTTATAATAGCCATAGAATGGTATTTTTAGCCTTATATAAAGATGTCAAAGGAGACAAAGATATGGACTATTTCTTAATTAAATATAGATTTTCTTTTGTTTTTTTTTTTTTACTCTAAAAGCAAACCAAAACATGTTTGTGCCAAGAACTGTTATATCCCACCCCCTTTCTCTTTTTTTTTTTTTAAATTGTGTTTTTATATGCTTGGCGGAATTAATGATGAAAATCTTTCCAGCTGTGACTTTGCCAGAATCCCTTTCTGAAGCTCCTACTAATTTGGATTAAAACTGGATGGATGAAAGCCTCAAACAGCACATCCTGGCAGTAGATTTGCTGAGGCCCCACAGCATGTACTTCTCCAACTGTTCTTATCTCCTGAGGCAAAAAAAAAAAAAGAAAAAAGAAAAAAAGTAAGCAAACATCATTTTGTAATTACACAGTTGTTAGCGCTCTCCCTGCCTTTCCCCTCTCTGAGCTGGGGCAGCGGGTGTCTGCAGGGCATGGAGCACCCAGCCAGCAGCTCCCATCTGCCCTTCCTGGGGTGGACCTCTAGCTTTTGCAGGGAAAGGTTTTGATTGCAGGGTGAGGGGAGTTTAAGCGCTCTCTCATAGCAGCTACTCTACACGTTAACAGGCAGTGTGGTTTTTAGAGTTTCGACGCTAGGAAGTAACTGTTCGAAATGGCAAAGGTGGGTGTGTGAGCCTGTCATTGTAGGGACGTGAAGCCGTTGAGCCTTCTAAGTTCCAGCTGCTTGGTGCTCACCTCACTTGCTTAATTCTAGCAGTGTAGGCGCTGTGTTTTTTTGCTTTCCAGGCTTCCTGGAACCAGCAGCTGCAAGCTCTCCTACTGCCACAAACAATTAAATTAATTTCTTTAAATTGGACAGATTGATCTCTGGCAAGCGGACCGAGTTTCTTCCTCTCCTCCCTCTCGCCAGGAGAGTCTTCTGGAAGCTTGTGAGCTTACTAAGACCTTGTTTGGTGTGTTTCTCTCTTCATGACCACTCTGGGACAAAAAAGACAGTGCTTTGAATGCAGACAGTGCCAGGGGATGCTGACAGCCTCTTCCCATGACCTTGCCAGAGGATACCCTCTCGACCAGCACAGCCCCCCCAGGTGTGAGGCTGCAGCTCACGAGGGCATCCAAAAGCTACTCATGAGCACATTGGCTTAGATACCAGACCTTGCCGGAGGGGATGGCAGGAGCTCCTCGCTGCAGACGTTCTGAGCACCTTGCTGACCTGCCTGGAGCACCTCCTCCACAGAGAAGGAATAGGAATACTACTAGTTATAGTTATGGTGTGTTCTGTTAATAATTATGAACGACAGCAACAGCAGCTTTCCAGATGGACAACTTAGAATTTCTGAAGATTGTGAAGGAGTTGGTTCCCCCACCCATGGGAGATAGTGTAGGCAGCATCATCTGTCTCCAGGAAGCCATACAGCCCTTCTGATCTCCTGCAGGAGACCAACCCTGTTTTACACAACCTCATTTTACACAATTTAGTTTAATGTGATAAAAGTTTTTAATTCATTCAACTCTATAAGAACAAGGAAAATTTTTGAATCCTTTCTCTGATTTTTCATCTCACTAATAATCATTTGTACTTTATAAATGTATATCTAACTAACAAGTGCTGTCCATTTAACTCACTACCAATGAGTGGGCTCAATGAAACAGTTTATTGTTTCCCATGATATTTCATTATCTCTTGATTTATGGAAATCAGGCATGGTTTGGGAATGACACTTCCTAAATTTGGGTTGTTTAAACCATACAATACTCAATATTTTACAATTTCAAATTGCAGGCTTTCAGGAAGTGCTACAAGTTTGAGAAAGCCTGCTTTCCAGATACCCATTTTGAGTGGTATTGATTGTTTTAATCTCCTTTAATTTTATTTATTAACAGGCTCTCATATCAAGATTGGTACCGCTGATTAAGCTGGCAGACCAGTGCTGGCAGCTACCAGACTGGCACAAATTTGCTTTATTCCAGATATCTTAAGTTTCTACAACACACTGACAATCAATATTTAGACTGAGGTTTGGCACACTTAATCTTTCATGTTGACATCTATATCTGAAGCAGTCATGTTAGTCTCCTTCTAGTCAATGGAGAGGAGTAAATCCACAGCGCTTGGTCTGCTCTTCTAGAGCTCTTGGATGTACACAACTCAGACTTGCTCATTTAAGAATTACTGTAGTTGGTAATGTTTGGTTTTTTATTGAAACTCTTTGTTTACAGCGAGGACAGTTAATTTAGCTGCATTTTATACATGCATATCAGCTACTGCTTTTCTAATGCTAGATAAGAATATTTATGAAATAGAATCACAGAATCATAGAATGGTTTAGGTTAGAAGGGACCTCCAAAGGTCATCTGGGCCAACCCCTCTACAATAAGCAGGGATGTCCCTAGCTAAGTCAGGTTGCTCAGAGCCCCATCGAGCCTGACCTTGAATGTCTCCAGGGGTGGGGCCTCCACCACCTCTCTGGGAAATGAAATAGTTTTGCCCCTTCATTTTAATCTACTTTGTCCATCTAAAAATGAACCAATTTGGTTTTGATATATAGCAAACCCAAGAATTCAACAAAAACACAGGAGAGCAAACACCCGAACATCAAAATCTCTCCTTTCATAATGTCTTTTGGTGGCCAAGTAATTTATTTCCCTTTATCCTTTTGGCCGCCTTATCAGTTTTCTGGCTTATGGGTTCTTATGAGTTGCTGCCGACTTCTCCCTTTTTCATGAGTTATCTAAATATTTGTACAGCTAATTTTACTTCCCCTTTCACAAGGTTGTTACTTTATATGTATGATGCTTTGGGGAGCTGATGGGTGAGATGTGAATCCTGCTTGGGAGTACTGGATTACATTTCATGAAAGGTTCTGCAGATGAGTTATTGCTCCTCAGCAAGTCCTCAGCCTGCGGTTTCACAAGCAGGGAAGCTAATGTGACAGTGCAGTGCTGCTGAAAGGAGAGGGGATTTGTGCCTTTTCCCTACTCCCTTGTCCTAGCTTTTCTCACGCTGTGCTCAGCAGAGTTGCCCACTCTTGCACTGACTCTGGTTCTTGCTGGAGCTTTCCTTGTGCCGGTTCAACTTACTAAGCCAGCAGAAAACTATTCTTTTTGCTGAAATTACTGCAAGGGAGTGAATTTCCTTCCATTGCAGGTGAGCTCTTGGATCAGCTCACTGTGGTGATGAAACTGTGATCTCTGTCACATTGCTCCTAGACCTCAGGCTGATTACAAAGACTGCAGCTCACTGCTGAATTGCCCAAGAACCCCCTGGCAGGAGAAGGAAAGCAACTGATGGTCTCTTTTGTTACAGTGGGCTTTGTTAAACATAAAATTGTGGAAAGTTGAAGAAGAAAAGTAATTAGTTGCCTTTCTCAACACAGATTGACGATATCTTTGAGAAAAGGAAAGATAAACTAAAGTGAGAAGGATTGACTTTGGGGTTATTTACTCACTTGC
Source organism: Brachypteracias leptosomus (assembly GCA_013401335.1). Classification (NCBI taxonomy): domain Eukaryota; kingdom Metazoa; phylum Chordata; class Aves; order Coraciiformes; family Brachypteraciidae; genus Brachypteracias; species Brachypteracias leptosomus. Next base: position 120,058 of record VYZX01028235.1, on the reverse strand, counting down.
AACTTATGCTTTATTGTGTTTTTCTTTTAAATGAAGAACTACGTTGTGGCTGCTGAAAGCTTTCTTTGCTTGTTGTGATCCAGGGACAGGATGTGTCAAAGTTAACACAGAGGAATCATGAGGATCAGTAGTGTTGCTGCAACTGGGCTTTTGGTCCATGGGATTTAGCACCTCATAGGACCGTGAAGGGATTTGCAGCCCTGGGCGACTTGCAGCCTCTCCTCAGGTTCTGGAGGGTTTTAAGGTGTAGAAAAGTCCAGTCACAGTGTGTGTGTCACAGCAGCAAAAATTTCCTTTTGTGTGTGTGTGATTGTAGATCTTTAGGTATCCAAAGCTCTCCTTTTTTAATACCTCCTAATTATCACTTCTATTTTCCTTTCAGTTATTCTCTCTCTAAGCTTATTTGGCTCATAATAGTTTCCATCCTTGTGAAACTGTCCCTTTTGAAGCATAATGTGTTTCTGATTTGGTCTTTGTCCAAGTTGGGTTTGCAGCTCAGAGGCTACAGATTTTTACAGTTCTTTCCTCTCAGTCTGTCAACTGAGGGATGTCCTGGGATTCCTTTAATTTGGATGCTGCAACTTTTTGACCCAGGCATTTTAAAGAGCATGTCTGGGTAGCCGGTGTGGGGACGTGCTGGGTTTTTTTGCTCTCTGAGTGTGGTGTTAAGGGTGAAGACTCCTTTCATACAGTGCTGTGGCCATTCTTTCTACAAATTACATGGGAACACAGGTCTTCAAAGCTTCCAGCCACAGAGCTTGCATAATTATTTTATGTATTTATATAAACCATCAGCTCTGGGGCCTCAGGCTTAGCAAAGACATGGACCTGCTTGAGTGGGTCCAGAGGAGGGCCACAAAGATGATCAGGGGTGGAACACCTCCCCTGTGAGGACAGGCTGAGAGAGTTGTGGTTGTTCAGTCTAGGGAAGAAAAGACTCCAGAGAAATTTTATAGTGGCCTTCCAGTACTTAAAGAGTGCCTACAGGAGAGAGATGTGGAGGGACTCTTTTATGCGTGAGTGTAATGATAGGACAGGGACTAATGGATTTAAAGTAGAAGAGAGTACATTTAGATTAGATATTAGGAAGGAATTCTCCAAGGGTGGTGAGACACTGCAACAGGTTGCCCAGAGAAGTTGTGGATGGCCCCTCCCTGGAAGTGTTCAATGCCAGGTTGGATGGGGCCTTGAGCAACCTAGTCTAGTGGAAGGTGTCCCTGGATATGGGCAGGAACACTCTGGGTTGGAACTAGATGATCTTTAAGGTCCATTCCAACTCAAACCATCCTAGGATTCTATGATTCAAGTGTCTTGCATTCTTGAATGCATTTGTCCTCACAAGATCTTGATGAAGTAGATATTACCATCTTAGAAACGTGACTTGCCCAGGGTAATACATGATATCATAGTGGCACAGGAAAATGAACATCTCCCAAGTCTCACACTAGCTTCCAGACCACTCCACTATCTTTTCTTCTAGAGTTGATCACAACCAGCTTACAATGCTGTACATCCACTGGGATATTTTCTGTGCTAGGATACTGGGGAAGTAAAAGTGTTCTGGATCTGTAAATCTAAACCTGGATCTATCTGTGAAACTAGTAATTTTCTAGGTTTCTATTTTAGTGCTCATGAGCACCATTTACATTCATTTGTTTTCTAACTGGAAAGAACCAATGATCCATAGGATTGTACTGAAGATAGATGAAAGAAAGACTGATCTTAAAATTAGTAGGGAATTCATGGTGAACTATAAAGTAATTGTCGGCAATATACTGTACATTCCCTTGAACAAAATACAGGTTATGTAAACTGCTTGGTACCACCAGCAACAATGCAAGCAAATTTGTCAATGATTGTTAAATATTTCTGGACGATTAGTATGATTTTCACGTAAAACTTATAAGGTTATAATCTGCACAATTGATTTCATTCACTCTGTCTTGTCTTTTATTTTATACCAAACTGCAGCAAACAGATCAAGACCTAGGAAACCAAGAGAATTAGTCCTTTATTGTAGTGGTTATCTTCAAAGCTTGTCTGAAAGATTTTTTCCACAGAAGATCCAGGTCTGTTAGGATTTCCGCAGAAAAAAATGAATGTTTGTGACTGCTAATGTCAAGAAAAACTAATTTATCTTTGAAGCATTGCTAGTCTGTGAGCACTGATGGTGCTGGGACTAAAACATACTCATAGAATTTCATTAAAATTGGCAAGTAATAGGTGCTTGTCAATCCACATCTAAAATAAGTGCCTGCCTTATTTAACTCAGCGTTGTGCTAGAGATACTCAGTATGAGAGACACAAGAATAACATTTAATTTTTAAGAAAGCTTTATCTTATTAATGGCAGACCTTCACAGGAGTCATATGAGAATGGAGATGTCATTTAAAACTTACTATTCTTACATGTCACCTTCAGGCACGTTTTGCCAAATCTGAAATCTAGAGCAGTGTTGACACTATTCTCTCACTCTGGAGAGAATAGACCATTCAGATCCTCCTCCATCACTCAGCAGAGCTGTGACAAGGTGAAGAGAAAAACATCACAACATTTCAGAGAGTCTGTCTTAGCCTTCTTCACAGGATGCAACACATCAGTGCAAAGAGAGAGAACAAGTCAGTGAGGTACCTCCAGCACATGCCTAGATTATTTTCAAAGTTTGCTGTTTGTTCTTCTAGAAATGAATTCCCACTCTATGATGATGGATATTTTCAATCTTAAAGGTAAGAGGCTAGACTATCAGATTACTGGCTACCAGATATAGACAACTGATCATGTTGGCTGTTCCAGCAGCCCATGTTTTTATGTCTGTGCTTAACTCCACCTTTCTAGCCTTCACTGCTACAGGTGGATACTGGACTGCTATTCCTAGATGAAATTAGAATAATAGATGCTAGAGATGGAAAAACATCTAATGATCCATTCCCCTATAGCTGCCAAATAGATTTTATTTTAAAAAGTGCCGGCAAATAACTTCCATGGCAACCTTTTACCATGAAATACTAACATCCTGCTTATAGTCTGGGCAGAGAACAGGAAATCTAACCTTGCCTTAAGGTTTTGCCAGTCTATAAGCTTGGTAACCAAAGACTCTGTTTTGATACCAATTGCCTTTTGCTTTGTAGATTTGGAGCATCTGTGAAGTCAGACTGGGCAGTTTTTAAGGTGTCCAACCTATCTGTTGTGTCAATACCTAAGTTCTGAAAAAGAGGGTAAAGAATACCTGTTGAATCAATCACAGACATTAAGCACTCACTCCTACAGGCTGCTTTATGTATAACTCGAAGCACAAGTGCTGTAACTTGCAGTGGTCTCTGCCATTACTGTAGGATGCCTTTGTAGCTACAGTGTCTGAATGGACTTAACTTTGACTCACTGTCAAAAATACAGCTGTTCTGAGGGGGACAAAAGGGGTGCCTTTCTTCGAAATGATCCCTATCTGCTGGCTGTCCTACCAGGTACATAAACGCACTGTTGTTTCTGAGTTTCCTCAGAACTGATCTCAACATGTGATTTTATAAACCATCATTTTCAGCATTCAGAGGCTTGAGGGTAGGGGATAGGAGGGTGTTTTTGTAAATCTGGGCTCCGTAGAAGTAACTAAAATACCTCATTTAGGTTATTGAATCAGTAATGGAAAAAAAGCCCTACAGACACTGTAACGGTTTAATTGGTATTCAATTGCTTGTACTTTTTCAGGCTTTTAAAGAAAAATATCAAAGAATTAACTATAAAACCAGATGTATATCTCCAGAGACTTAAATTGTCCAGTTTCCAGTGACATGCTTTAATTCTCCTCCCACTTAGTAATTTTACATTGGCGTAAGTCCTTTGAATAAGAAAAGGTAACTGACCCCTCCAAAATTATTGTTCTTACATTGAGCTGGAAATGATGTGATCTAATGAAATCTGTAATCTCATTAATTATAATTGTATTTGCATATTTTTAAATTCTGAATGCTCTAGTCTTGGAGGTGATCCAGAGGAAGACTTCAGTCTATGCAGTTTTACACATGCTTAGGTGCTCAGCCAGCTTTAGAAATTATAGGTAAGAAATTACTGATGACCAAGCTTTTCCACTCCTTTCCCCATTCCTCCCCCTCTCCCTTCCCCACATTGCTACTTGGATTTCAGTTAGTTCAGGTGCTCCCTGTTACAGAAATGTCTGCCTGAAAAAAAAAAATCCCAACACAACCTAGCCCAGAAAACCCCCACCAAAGCCTGGGTTTGTGTTCTGGAGGTCCCAAATCTTTGTTTCAGATTGTCCATGTGAGAAAGGAGCTCCTGCTGTGGCCGGCTTTGAGGTGATGGACCAGCAGCCAGTGACGGGTCCTCTCTTAGCATCTGCCTAAATGCGTGGTTAGAGGAGAAAGGGATCTGTGCCTGGGTGTCAGAGGCTAAAAAAGACATCCATTCTTCCTTTCTCCCCACCATGGTGGGAAGCCAGGTCTGTTGAGCTGCTTTATTTTGTGCTGTCGATACCTCTTGTGTTGAAGCAAGACATTGTGCCCTGAGGTGCAGGGCTTCAAAGGACCAAAACGCTTGTCTCCAAATGTGTCTGCTTCATGCCAGTAAAACTGTCTGCTGCCTTTGCAGACAGTAGAGCAGACGATCTCTTGGGCTGGGCACTGATGACCTGAGTTCTCCTGGTGATAGCAGTTCTTCTGGGAACATACTGTGGTAATTCAGTCAGGTAAATAGTTGGGGCCTCTACTTATAATGTGCAACAGAGGAATAAGGTGGGGTAGGGATGTAACCCAAAGGAAATAGCCTCTGTTTATATGAATTGGATGAGAGCTTGAAATCCCGAGGTCTCATCTTGTTCTGGTTCCTTTGTGGGTTCACCTTCCTCTTTTCCACTCATTACTTATGACAGAATGAAGTTTACCAAGACCTTCATTTTCCTGACTCCCGTTCCAGAAGCAGAAACTCAGGATGAGGTAGGATCTACGCCAGCCCTGGTTTCTTTTCTATGCTCCATTGGTTGTCATCTGAGTATTAACTACATCGATATAATAACATATATATTGGAGAAACAGATACAAAATATAGTTTTTATTAAAAATGATCATTTTATTTATTATGGAAACCATGATCTTGCCTGTTATCATTGATTTAAAATATGACTAATTGTTTGGACAGACTAGCAGTTTAGTTGGATGGTTGGCTAAATAGTATAAGTTGCTTAAGAGTGAACTAGTTGATTTTGATGATAAAATATGCTCAAATATTATTACAGTTGTATGTTTGCCTGAAAATTGAGGGGAAAGGGGTTTTTTCCTTTTTTTGGCTGGATTCTTGGTTTTCTTGGCCAAGTAAATTGTTCTGTGTCAATCTGATTTGCAAAGAAATTATTCACTGAAGACCTGTAACTGTTTATTAGAGCTGTTGGGGTAACACTGAAACTGGGGACCTTTTGTTAGAGACGGAGGACAAAAACTGCTTTTGTTAAAGAGTCTGAGGAATAGAATGAACTTAAATGTATTATGAATTCTACTTGCAGGAGAAGAAATTGGAAAGCTGCAAAGTAAAGGGTCACTCATATACTTCCAGCTCCATTTGTACTGCAGCTAAGATCTTGGGAGAGGTTGATTTGTTTAGTTTAAGGTTGTATTTTTCCCTTCTTAATCTAGCTTTGAAAGTTGTATGGCAGAGAGCAGGGACACTTGTAACATCTTTGAATATTTTGAATCAGGGTACTATTTCTCAACATTTCTTAACTGAAGAATGATGTAGTCTTACAAAAGTCTATGAACAGATCCCACTCTTTGTTGTATAAAAGTCTCAGTAATTTGGCAATTGAGCTAATCACTTTGCAAAATCCTAGATTAATCTTGTAATCAAACAATTTGATTAGAATTGTTGACAACAAAAATGTCTTTACGCCTGCCAGTAGGTCCTGCCAACTCATAAAAACTGCCGGATGATTGACTAGCTCTCACCGTTTTCTCCAGCAGGCAATGATGCTTCCCAGCAAACCCCCTTGGAAGTCATGGGTATGTTTGAAGCAAGGTGTAGTCATTTTGCCAGTCAACATGTTATGGAAACTGTGGTGCTCTGTGGGCCTTGAGCTGAGTAGCAGACATGAGAGAGAGCAGAGCTGTGGCCCCTCACAGGCACTTTTCCTTCTTTTTCTCTCTTCTATAAAATTTCTGCTTTTGACTGCATGAAGTGGGTATGCATTAGAGTTGCTTCTTTATCAGGAATTGGGAGGCGAATCCCGTGTTTCCCAGAGGAAGGAAAGAGAGTAGTTCTACATCAAGAGAACAGTCTGTTTTCCTGTATTTTGCCTGGTGGGGTAATGGGCCTGAGCCTGGGGAATGGGATGGAGAATCTTTCTATGGTTACAGCTTGAAGGAGCAAGAGTGTTGAGAAGCACTTGGTTGTCCTTAGGTGATGACTAGCCTAATGGGGCTGGACGCAGGATATGCACAGTAATAACAAGTCAGCAGAAATGGAAGCAATGCAGATTAACTTGTTCTACAAACTAAAGATTTTCAGGCTGGTCAGAGTAGAAATCCAAGGCATTTTTTCAGCTAATTGCAGTACTACCATTGGCATAACCTCTAGTATCAACCCTGGGAAATCAGAGTTTATAAAGCTGTATTCAGAGGTGATACCATCTTCCACAGACACAGGTTTTATGCAGTCTTCATCTGCCTTGGATGAGATGAGCTATTTTCTGTAACTCTTCCAGTTGTAAAATGAAGTCTAGACTGTTGTCTCTAATGCACTGCAGACCTAGAAGTAAAATTGGAGCTTTGAATCTGTGTTTCTACCTATGTCCTGAACACGTCCTGCAAAGGCAGTTTGCTGCTGGCTAAGAGACTGAGTGGGGTTAAAAAGGAGTCATTACAGTAACCTACTATTTAGCGTCTGGCATTCTGAGTATATTCATCATTTCTTAATCTGTCCCTGGCTCTGGTTATAATTTGCATCTTGAGCAATCGTCTTGCATTCTGCATTTGCATTTGTGTTTTCTTTTTCTATTGTTAAACCTGTTTTCATCTTACACACTTTTCATTCTTCTGCAGCCTGTAGCCAGTGATAGATGACACGGTTCAAATGCAGAAGGTCAGTTAGATCATCCAGTATCCGTCTCTGCCAGCACAGGATTATTGCTTCCATGGTCTATCTGCTATTGTTTCGTCAAGCCGATTGCTAAATAGGTCCTGTTTATTTAAAGTTTTGCCACCAATAATATCCCACATAACCTTAACTATAATAAGGGAGTAGTCTGGGGTATTGTTGAGAGGTGGGAGATGGTCTCATATGGTCAGAAAAATGTTCTATTTTTTGACTTTTCTTACTCAGATCAGATTCAGTACATTTTTCTGAAGCACACTTCATTAACTGATCAAATCAAACATCTACATCAACAGCCCTGTTTGAGTCCTGCTGATCTCAATCTTTTCAGTCTAGAATATTCTCTTAGCAGAAAACAAGATGGCTATTGGCATGCGTGGTCATTAACTGGAAGGTTCTTTTGTTTATTGAAAGCATGTTTGTTTGTTTACAGTCATTCTGGCAAAGAGGTTTGCAGTTTGCTTTCCCGTGGTTTCAAATTTCAGTGGTTTATCTAGTAGGAGATGCCATAAGGAGCTAGATAAGACACTACTGAAAATGACTTGCCTACAGAAGGAAACAGTTTCACTGGCAGCCGCAGAGACAGAAATCCACTGAATCTGAGACTGGAAGTGATGCTGCATTGCAAACATCTTAGACTTAGTGCACGTTTATCTTAAATTTCAAAAAATCCATAATACAAGTCTAAAGCATATGTGATTCATGCCAATTTCAAAATTATTTTCTAAGGTTAAACTTTCAAGGTTATTCTAAATTCGACAATGAGAAGTATACTTTTAATTATTTTAAAGCAGGTCTCTTCAGTGCCTTAAGGTCTGCGTACCAACAGGTTGCCTGCAAACAATATCTAGCTGTCCCTATTATTATATTGCATAAATAGATTCTGCTCATGCAGAAGCATTTTACTGTTAGCTGGACAAAATCAGATAAATATTCTTTGGGATAGTTGTTTTTTGAATGTAGCTCTCAGCTGATTTCATATAAATATTACTCTTGTACAGTTAATTGAAGAGCATAAGGAGAAGGTAAATTTCTGGCAGAGTTCAACAGATATCACATCCAATATAAAAGAAATACATGGCTGTGCTTCTCTTCCTCAGGGAGAGCAGAGGCTTCTTCACAAGGTAGCAGCACAAGGGAAGATAACAAGAGTCTGTCTCTATCAGTTTTCCATGCCTACAAGAGGAGTGAGAAAATGCTGACAAAGAGCTGGCTGTGAAAATCTTCCACATTATACTTTTACAAAGTTTATCTGCATTTTCATGTTACTGTGAATAGTATAGGCAGCTGTGGGATTGCAGGGATAGTATCAGATGGGCAGATTTCTCATGGCATCTAAATCCTGATTTCTAGGCACAGTTGAAAGGCGATAAGGTTCACCAATCCTGTGTCTCTTGTCATGCTTATAACAGCTTAAGTCTTGGTGTAGTGTGCTACACCAGGTGAGCCCCACTTACCTCCGAATTCTTCCAGAGCAACTTCTTAAATGGAGCATGTCTTCACAGCTGTAGGTTGGCCTTCACACTTATCCTCAAACTGGGTCTTGCTTTTGCAAGCAGCCATAAATTCTGCTTTTCAGGATAGATTGGGCAGATGTTACCCAGTAGACAGAAGGCTGACTTGGAAGTGGGATATTTTTGCAAACTCATACTCTCTAGCTGATTTGGAACAAAACGTGAATATCATACTCTTGACACCCACTGTCAGCTTACTGCTTTGCCTGGCGTTTTAAGGTGAGCCTTCCTCAGTTTCTTCTATTGAAGCTGTTTCACTTTGCATAATTGCAACGGGGAAGGGAGAGGGTACAGGTGAACCTGATTTGATGTGGGTGCTGACATGTGGTATGCAGCAGTCAGGACCAAATCCTTGCTGCAGATCAAGCAGTATGAAGGTTCCAAGCAGCTTTCTTTTCTTTGTGGAGAGAAATCTAGCCACAGAGATAGTTGGTGCAATGTGAGGTGAAGAAAAGAGCAAAGTATCTTTTTGTGACAAAGGGTTAACTGGGCTTGAACACCTACCTTCAGGAGGAGATTCAAGACTGAGCAGAGAGACAGATTTTTGCTGTCTCTGACTGTGGTCCTGTTCTGTTATTCTGTGGTTTCTCCAGGCCAGTGTAAATAACTTCATGATCAGTGTGCCAGTTTCTAGGAATACTATTCTAAGGCACCTAATTCTCCCCGGGAGTTGTATCTTTACTGTCTAATTCCTGACTGAGGAGTCTGCTAGGCAACAGGAAATCTGCAAATTAAAACATTGCAACATCTAAGTCCCTGGCTGTACCCCAGCTTTGCTGGAGGACCAGTTTTCATCTGTTTGCCTATGAAAAATATACTCAGATGTATATCATTTCTCTTGCATCATTTAAATGATTCCTCATGTTTCCCACTGGCTATTATTTTTATTGCCCACATGCAGTCACTTTGCTGCTTATTTTGTTCATTGTAATGCAGCCAGTAGCACTCTTGTCTCTTGATTCCCCAAAATGTGTGGTTTAAGGTCCCACATTAGCAAAAGTTGGTTAAAGTTAAGTGGGCTTAGCCCTCCAGCTTCTGCTATTTTGCGGTAGGAGCTGGAACAGCTTATTTACTCATTGCAGAGATGGACTGTCCACCCTGATTCACTGGGCTGGATGGATTTCCTCTTCCCCAGCCTTAGTCTTTTGTCCTTCCTTATAAAGAGATTGGAAGGGACTATACCCTGAGTTGCTTGCTGACAGCAACCAGTACAAGACTAGTCATCCTCACTTCTTCTCCCATTTACTGACTGCTCCAGGGTCCTCTCTTTATGAATACAAAAAGTATTTTCTCTTCCCCACAGCGTGAGTCCACAGCTCACTAACAGCAATGCTAACTTGGTGTCAGAAGGGAGCTTTGCTGCTAGTAGTGTCCTCTTTGAGAAGACAGAGTAATCCGTGGTCCTGTGTCTGAAACACTCAGAAGTATGTATGTGAAAGTGTCAAGTATTCTAGTGCCTGCATGGGTGCTCAGAAAGCCCATAAATTATTCTTGGAAATCAAGGGTAAATCTAGTCAATATTTTTTCTCCACTGAAGAAGTCTGAATGTTGAAGCATGGATGCCGGGAAGATCCTGAAGCTCTTGGAGACTGCGAAATTTAATTGCCAGGTAGACTGTCTAACCTCCTCTAGGACATTTTTGGGAGAGAGATGGGGGATTTTGCCCAGAAGGAGAGGAAGCTGTCTGACCCGTGAGTGATGCTCAAAGGCAACCTTTGGAAAAATGCGTAAACCAATGAAAATAAATTGCAATATTTATTCCTAGCAATATTTTTTTGTGTGATCCGAATTGTGTGTGCCCTTCGCTCTTGTTTGATTTCTCTGTCCTTCTGTAATAGTGTGATGCTCAACACTAAACAAGCTTTTCTATAACATGCCTGCAGAAATGTGAATCACTGATGTTCTCTCCAGATTTCTGATGTTGACACTGTAACACCCATTGCTCTGGGGACCTTTCATCAGCTTTCTACACCTGCATTTTAAAAAACAGTTAAAATCTTACCAGAAAATCAGTGCTGGTATTCAGAATTTCTTGATACTAAAACTATTGAAACCCTGTAGTGGGGAGCAGAGCACCTCTGCCTGAAAGTCATCTGCTGCACAGAGACTTATTATTCAAACACTGGCTGGTTCACTGCTTACCTCTGATGGTAAGGTAAGGCAGACCCCAAAGGATTGAGAAGGGATTCAGGCCCTTCCAACTCCACCTGCTTACCCAGTCTGTGGGACACCCAGTTTGAAACTCCTCCTTTGGCAGGTCTGCCCGGCAGGGAGACTGTTTTAATTGGGGTTGTTTAATCCACCTTCTAGGAGAAAAAGCTTAGAAAGCTTTGTGGTGGGGGACTTCAGTCTCCTCATTGAAGCTGTCATCTTTGATTCAAGGATTTAGTAATCATGGTCAGAGAAAGCACAGGAAGAGGCAAGGCTGCCATGTCAGACTGTGAGACCTCTCTGAAGATTGTGGAGATCTGGATCCCCCTCTCACATTGCACCAAACATTTCAGACAGAGGCAGGAATTTACTTCTCACCCTCCCAGGTGATTGCCACAGACACTTTATTTCACATAAAGCAAAAGACTTTATATACAAAGGAATGCCCTGCAGAATCGAGGGAAGATCCTGTTTTGGAGAGGTAGGATGTGAGAAGGGGAGGAGGAATGAAACTGAGGCTCAACCTTTTGCAAGAGGAAGGTGAATCATACTTATTTATGCTAAAAAATGGATGCAACAAGTGCAGTGCTCAGTGTTGTAGTGTTTCAGTTCTGCCTGCAAAGCTGGACCACTGGTCTGTGTAGCTGGGAAACAGGTAAATTCTGGATATGGGAGGACTTTTCCTGAGCCACAGGAATAAAAACTTGTTTACAGCGCACAAGGTAAGATTTACTGAGCACTGTCACTATTAATAGTATGAATCTATGTAACAACTTACTTCTTTCTAGCTGACAGTTTCCTGGCCCAAGCTGAGAGTCCTGGACTGCCATCAAGGGCATTGTTATGCATAACATATTAACAGCATTGCTTCAGATCATTTCTGATTACAGCTCTCTCTTTGTTTCTTCCCAGCTTCTTTTTCCCAGGTCTGTTCATTCCCATAGTGTTTCTTCCTCATCTCTTCTGGCTGCTCAGCTGCCAAATTTCCAGTCTGTTTGTGTGCTGCCCTGTAATCACTGCACCCGGAGCCAGCCATGACATCCCAAAGAAAGCCACTGGATCTCTAGGCTAAGAGATGAGAGTCTGACCCTGAATTCGTATGCCAGAGCTCCAGGCTCTTGGCTACTGTAAGCTAACATTGAAACAACCAAGGGAGCTTTGCAATATACATTAGCTGAGCATCTGCTTAGGAAAATGTGTCAGATTTAAGGATACAGAAATTTCTTCATTATTGGAATTCCCCAAACTTCACCAGTCAGCAGATTTCATATCCTCATAGTATCCATGACAACAGGAAACCTACATAGGGATTAAAATAAGNCGAAGATGGAGCCAGGCTCTTCTCGGTGACAAACAATGATAAGACAAGGGGTAACGGGTACAAACTGGAACACAGGAGGTTCCACTTAAATATGAGAAGAAACTTCTCAGTGAGGGTAACAGGACACTGGAACGGGCTGCCCAGGGAGGTTGTGGAGTCTCCTTCTCTGGAGATATTCAAAACCCACCTGGACGCCTTCCTGTGTAACCTCATCTAGGTGTTCCTGCTCCGGCAGGGGGATTGGACTAGATGACCTTTCGAGGTCCCATTCTGTGATTCTGTGATTCTGTGGAGATAGAATTAACCCAAATTCCTGCCTTTTGCCAGTTACAAATAGTGCTGCACTACTGAAGTTTTCACTCTATGTATTTTAAGAATCACCACACAAGAGCCAAAGGTGATGGGAGCAGTCTTGCATTGCCCTATAAATTCAGCTGCATCAACCAGGAGGTCTAGCTGCATAATTAGATTTAATCTAACCTATTAATCACAGAGTGCTGTGTAAAGTGCATTAGGAGAAACAGATTTAAGATACCATCTAAAGTAACATATTTTAATAATCGGACAAGTGCGGAGCCAAAGGCCTAGATTTTCTGTTCATCAGCAACTTTTGCTGCTTCATATGCAAATTTGATAATATAATGAGTGCTGGGGCCTAGTTTGTCCTTCAGTGTACATACAGAGTTGGCTGACGCTGAGGGCAGGAACAGGACACATGCCTCTGAAGACATAAAGGGGCCTCTTCATTTGCTCTACATAAATCAGTCTTTAATGAGGGAGAAAGTCTGAATACTTAAATGAACATTATTCTTGAACATGAAGTTTTAATAGTGCATATTTTAAGTTTGTCATCAACCTGTGTAAATTTACAGCAGCTGAGAGTCTGTGCGCAATGTGTTATCTGCTTTGAAGGGAAAGCCTGTACCACGACTGAGGAATCCACACTCTGTGTGCTAGATCCCAAAGAAATCAGCTCCACAGCCTACAACTTTCTGGAAGAAATTAATGATGAGCAGGATAGGTAAAAGGATGTCTACAACAACTATCTATATGCACTTTAGGACCATGGCTGTGGCTTCCATGGTAATTTTGCTTTTAGCTTTCTGTCAGTATAATGAAGAAAGAAAAGCTAGAGGACTGTTTCTTAATCACAGATTTAATTTTTTAAGCTCAATGTTGGTTGCGTGTCAAAATTGAAACCTTTGTAGGTGGAAGTGATATCTACTGGTTACATTTGAAAGCCTTAAAATTGAAAACAATACCAAAATGGTTTAAATATGTATTTAGTCAAATATACTTTCAATAGTGTGAAATGTGTAATAGAACCACTTCTGCTTTGATTTCAAAACAGCTAGCTTTTATTTTCTGCCTGAAACCACACACCATTGTAGCTGGGAAACTTTCTCACAGGGCAGGGTGGAAGGAAGCCATGGAAGTGTAAAAACCTCTGTTGCAGTCTCCTCTGAAACAGCTGATAAAGGAAACCCAAACCCAGATGATTTTAGGTGCTTCTACTGTTGGTGGTGGCAGGAGTGACACCTGTGGGGCCAGCTGAGCCCAGGAGCAGGGGACGCGTCCCTGGAAATGCTTGTCTCTGAGTCACTGCAGCAGCTGAGCTGGGGCTAAATTGGAAACAGAAATACTGATTGTCATGTCACCCGGATGCTCTGTCTCCAGCCAAATGGTAGATGGAAAAAAAAACAGTACCAGATGTTCTTATGTTATTATTGTTATTATAAATAATGTTCCTTATTGGCTGGCTCTCACTCCTGGCACATCTGGAGCACACATGCTTGGGAGGAGAGCCCCAGCAGCCCGTCGCTCCCCTGTTTCCCTGCACACCTGTAAAAGAGGCTGGACAGACCCTACTTCCAGTGCTGAAGGGCAAGGGGTGAGGGGGGGTGCCCTGTGGTGGCTGCCCCCACCCTGCTCTCTTCCCACTGCCACTAGTACCAGCCCGAACTCTGCTGGCATCCTGTCAATGCTGGCTAAGGCCAGGCCTTCATTCCACTTTCATCTTTCCAACAGGGTGAGATTCTTTCACCCACAGCCTTGTTTTGAGAGCTTTGTGTCCATATGTAGCCCTGGGTTTATACAAGGAGGTCCAGCTCTGCTGATGCTCGCTGGGCATTTTGCATTTGGAGATGTTAGCATGGCATTCCCATGGTCTGAAGCATCTCCTGCCAAGAAAGCAGGATGCTAGGTGTCATTTCAGTGGAAACGAATGGAAATGGAAATTCAGTAGAAATGCTCTGGCTAAGCTTGCCTATCTAATATTAGATCAGAAACTCTCTGAAAATGTTTCTGTGTAATTGGTCCCACTCCATGTCACCAAAGAAATGGACTGGTTTTGAAGGTGAGAATGAAGAGTATGGCATCACTCTAGTGTGGGTCTTACCATAACCTTTGGCAAACTTTGTGTCTTAAGGATACACCAACTACCAGGCACTGTTTAACATAATTGCCAAATCATCGCTGGAGTGGAAATTATCCCATTATACCTATTTAAGCCAACTGTCTAGGAATAGAGGAAAAAGAAGAAAATACTGGAGGAGGTGATGACAGTGGTTCATTAAAAAAGAATAAAATGCTAGGATACTATTAAGCATGGCAGGCTAGTATTTGTATATCTCTAAGCTGAGGAAACACAGCTCCAGCATAAATAGATGAAGCTTTATAAATGGACTTTTGGGGTCATGCTGTGCAATAAGACAATGTAGTTTTAATTGTTACATTGTGATAACATAAGAATGGGTAAAGCACTTTCCATGGACAGAGGAAGATGCTGTGCCTGCCACTAGAAGTTTACAACTGACAAAAAATTAAGTACAGCCCTCTGAAGGTCAGGTTTGCCTAGAATAGCTGTACACACAGCACACCTCCCTCCGCATGGCTCTATGCGAAGGGGGGCACTGCTGCCCAGGCAGCTGAGGGCCTAGCAGGGCTCTCAGTCCCCCATCATGGATCACGATTTCCCAGACCCACCTGTGGTCCTTGCATTCCTGTCCAGAAACAGGAGAGATGCCCAGTGCAGATGCTGAAAAAGAGCAACACCTGCAGTGGCTGGAGAGCCTCTTCCCAAAGAGAAACCTGAGCAAGGGACACCCTGGTCAAAAGCCAGCTGTGTTCCGGGCAAAATCTTAGCTGTGCTGTGCACAGGAGCTAGCTGCAATCACAGCAAAATCAATCATTGCATCTGACTTCACTTTTTGTGGGTCTGTGTTGAAGTAATTCCTTTGCCAAGGGATTCAGTAATGATCATCATCTTTTATCTACACTTTGAGCAAGGGTCATCTTATGCAATGAGATGTCCACGCAATCAAGTTTTCTGGAGGATGTCTCCTTTTCTGGCTGAAAGGTTTGTCCAGGCAGAATTGAAGAGTTTCACACTCTGGCCAAGGGTTTTCCAATCCCTGATTAGATGAAGGTGTTTGGGCTTCTGGAAATGCAGAAGCCTTAGGAAAAGGGCTTGGGTCATGCACAATCCATCTTTGCACACTAGGAGGGACACCACACACTTCCCAGGCAGGTCACGTAGGCGCTGCCGGCCAGAAGCCCTCCTGGGAGCAGCGGGGGCCCTCATGGGTCTATGGCTGCAGACTAAGCCCTTCATTCCTCTACAGACTAGCTTGATATTTCTTCTTTCCCCCCACCCCTCCTTTTCCTTCTGCACCTCTGGGGAACAGAATCAACCAAGTATATATTGGTGAAAGTGGCTTTTTCAGACACCTCACATTCCCCCAACATGCTGCTGGAAAACAAAACCGGTGCTAGTCTGAAGCTATAAAGAAACAGCAGGAAACCTTTTCTCTATTAAATCAATGAGATATTGCCATCAGTGTAGATAATGCTTGCCACCTGAGAGATATCCCATCATCCTATGGAAATGAGAGAAACAATTAGGCTAAATCATGGGCAAATGAAGAGATAACGGTGTTTGTTCCTCTCTTTCCCTGCTATTTTAGAACCTAGTCATTTTCTGCTCAAAGTGGAAAATAAAGATCATTACTATATTCAGCCTTGTTTTTTGTTAGATGCTTATAAATCTTGCTAATTAGCTGTAGAAATCATAAAAGCTCAGCATCATGTTTTAATCATAAGCTCCTCGGGCCACTGATGTTCATGTTGTTCCCTGAATCCTCATTTCCATGTACAAATTACTGAGTCCATAACACTTTGGCAGCTCATCTCTCACGCCAATGATATTTCCAACAGAATTATTATTTCAGTAACTAAGCTACAAGCCTACACCTGCAAAAAATAAAAATAAGAGAATAACACACCAGTGGAAGGTCCTCCCTTCTTGTACCGATGGAATATTTAAGCTTCTTCAAAGTGATTAAACACAGGTTTCAAATATGAAGCCTGGCTGACAGTAAAACCGTTTTCTCTTTCTCAAGAAACTAAGGAGAAGTTCCCGAGTCAGCACCCAAGGAGGATAGGAAACTGTAAGCACTTAGAGACTGGTGCTAACATGCTGGGAGTTTCTGGGGCAGTACAACAGGTCCAAGGCACCACGGACACAGCTGTGAAATCAAACCTCAGTTAGATTCTTATCCAAATCACCATAAACGAGGTCAGCATCTGCTAAGACATTGGATAATAATAGCTTGCTTAATTATACATTTGGCCTGTAATTTAGTCCAGACCAATTTTCCTAGTGGCAGTGGAGGAGGGTATTTTCCAGTTCTTTTATGTTCCTGTGATTAGTGGATAATGCCCTTGGTGTATATGCATGCATCTAATTTTCACTTTCAACTTTAATGCAATTTAACATTGTCAAAATAAATATTATTCTTCACTTTTCCAAATTTTGTTTCAGCGCTTGTTAAGTAAATATTTTACTTAAGAATGTGGAAAGCCTGTGCCTGCTTACTGACGCTCTCTCTTAGAGGGAGAAGGAGCCCATTCCTCTATTGCGGCAGTTCAGAATCACCCAGCAGCCGATGGTGGTTCTGTCCATGAGGATGAGACCTTCCGAACCTGTGACAGAGGAGCAGGACAGACAGCCAGAGGTACCTGCTTTGGCTACTTCGTTCAAGTTTGTCTTAACTACAGCCCAAATAATAAAGGAGAAATGGGATAATGGGACAAAAGCTTCTATTTTTTGTTCCTTTATGTGAATTGCCATGCTAAATGTATCTTTGAACAGTTAGACATCAGTCACATTCATTTACTGTCAGCAAGATAACATTGTCAGTCAAATTTCTGAGCAGCTCAAAGCTTCTATGCTGGGCATGGCTGTGAGAACTAAACAAAATTGAGCTGAGCCAAGCTTGATAATTTGGATTCCCCCACCTCTGCAGTGGTGTGGCTGAGTTGTCACAGGCCTCTGGTGGTTGTTCCTCACCTAAAACTGGTTGCTGACAGTGAAGAACATAATTGAAAAAATATCTTGGTTTGCAGTTGCAGGAGAAAAATATATAGGACCTGGCTTGCCCCGAGTGTGCATCTTCAGCCTGCACTGTGGGAGGCTCAGGTGAGTAAAAGGAAACTCTCTGTAACTGTTCTCTTGATCAAACAAAAGCATCCCAAGGTAGGTAAGTTACATTTGCTAAAAATTGGATTAAAAAGTCACCAATCACGATTTTCTGGATAAGTCTTCTTTTCTGAGCTGTTTTCAAGCAAAAGTGAAAATTGGAAACTGGCAAACTTGCAAGATCAATAAAGTTTACTTAAATGACTCACTAATTAGCATGTCTGTGGCTTTTAGTAACATTGTATTCCTGCCAGTCACACTGGTTTAAACTTTCCCTCATATATAAATTACACACCCAGATTCATGTCTCCTATCCCTTTTCTTTTTATCTTTTTTCTTTCATTTTTTTCTCTCTCTTCTTTATTCCTTTCCTTTCCTTTCCTTTCCTTTCCTTTCCTTTCCTTTCCTTTCCTTTCCTTTCCTTTCCTTTCCTTTTTCCGTTTTTTTTTTTTTTTTTTTTCTTTTTCCATTTCCTCTCCTCTCCTCTCCTCTCCCTCCTACATTCAATGTCTCCAGGGAAGTCTGTCCAGCAGGCAAAAAGTGTGACTCAGTGGCAGATGTTCTGTGGCATCAGTAGCATAAGGACTGAAGCAGAGATGGAGAGATCACCAGGGTCCCAATGAGATGTGTAACCAATACTTCTTATATCAAGTTCAAAGGTCTGCAGAGATTAGAGGGTCTTAATAAATGCACTTTTTAGAGGATCAAGTGAGAGCTATGGTCCACACTGCTCTTCTCCTTCGAGTCTGCCCAGCAGATCACAGCTGTTATCATTTTGGAAGCAGCCCTAGCTGCTGTCATCCATGACTCTTCCCCGTGTGCCTGCGCTGCTGTGGTGGCAGCAGCCTCCCTACCCAGAGGCTGGGAAGAAGAGGGTGCAAAGTGCAGCTGCCCCTGTCACACAGGTGGCTGAGCTGGGACCAGCAGATGATGGCCTGTGGACATATTTAGCTTGCAAGGAGGCTCAAATTGAGTATAAATTCCCAGTTTTAGCTAAAATATCTGCAAATAGTTAGGAGCTTGCATGCTCAAGAGGCCTATCGCTGCTTCTCTGCTCTTGACTCTGTGTGTGGGTTCATCCATTTGGTTTCACTGTGCTATCCAGGAGAAAGGGCTGTGAGATCAGTGTCCTTCATGAAGCTCTTTTTGCTTTGACATTCACATGCAAGACATGTAGCTACGTTACTCTGGCTTAGTGTGCAGGGACATGGCTGCCAAACTGCAGTGCCCTGCCATACATGTCCTCTCAGCCCCTCGAGCATGTGAGGCAGGAGCCCAGGGGTGCCACCTGGGTGAGGTGGGCTGAAGCTGCACTGTTCCACCTTGCACTCACCATGTGTGAAGCGTGCTCATGCAGACGCTCGCCTCACAGCAGCTCATTAAGAAAGGGGAATGGGATCTTGTGCCTGAGCCCTTGTTCAGCCTGCAACAGGCCAGATTTGTTGACCTTAAAGGCACACTGCAAACCACATTATTCCTCATAGGCTTTTGCAGAGGTTGTGAGCCCGAGGAGCATGTGGTTAAAAAGAAACTAGGCCATGTATTTACATGATTTCATTCTATTCTTTTCCTTTCCCAGTGCAGCATGTTATTTCATTTGCTACAAAAATGCCTAGGGCAGTTGGATAGGCGCTTGTCTGCATGCAAGAAAACGAAAGAAATTAATAATCTTTGAGGGGCTTAAAACATCACCTTGTGCTTAGCTAAGATGAAACTTAGCAACAACCTGAACTAAGATGAGTTTATACACAGGCACATAAAGCTCCAGGGTGGTCTTAGCAGGTCTCCTGAACCTGCCCATCCTCTGCAGCGCTCCAGCCATGTTTCCTGCTGTGAGTTTGCACAGGTGTCTGCAC
The DNA here is from genome assembly GCA_013401335.1 of Brachypteracias leptosomus. Classification (NCBI taxonomy): domain Eukaryota; kingdom Metazoa; phylum Chordata; class Aves; order Coraciiformes; family Brachypteraciidae; genus Brachypteracias; species Brachypteracias leptosomus. The sequence continues at coordinate 100,648 of VYZX01028235.1, read as the reverse complement.
GATTAGCTTCCAGTGCGCTCATGTCTTGCGATGAGACACCAGACTGAAAAAAAACCCCATTACACTAGTTTAGCCTGAGATCAGTTTACTGGGCTGGCAGTCAGAGGAAAACCCCTGGTGAACTGTGCACATCTGACACGGAGAGTGGGGAGGCCGTCAGGCTCTGGACCCCTCAAGACTGTTTTTAGAGATGTGCTTTCCAGGGCTGACCTGCCCTGACCATGACATAAGGGAGCCCACACAGTGAGTCAGTATTGGAACTGAGCTCCTGGCACTTGGTCCTCTGCTCACTCTGCTAAGCCACACCAAGATTAAACCAACAGAGGCAAAGAAGGAGCCTGGATATGAGGGAATTTAGGAGGGAACCTGCCTTGAATCATTAATGGAAACTTTTGAAAACAGGCGGCAGCAGCAGTAATTTTATTATTTTTTTTTCCCCATGCTGAAACAATTTGTGTGCAGTAGAGTCACTGCCTGGAAAAACATTTCTTTAATTTATCTTCTTTAATTATCACTCATCTTTAGCAGCATCTGGTTCTGATATTTTATTAGAAAGTTTGCATGTTTGAACCAGGCCTGGGTGGTATTTAATTTTTTCTTGTTTCCATTTTCAACTGTGATGGTGCTTCCCATGGTGAGAAGAGATTGGCTTTGCTTTATTTCACAAGGCATAATAAATCATACGGCCATTCTAACATCATTATTACCATGTAAGCATGCTTGAAGACATATCCTGCAAATTACTTGGTGTATTTACATGAGGTTAGAACGCCAAGCATTACAAACAGCAGACTGAGGTCCTATTGTGAAGATGTGCATGCTGCTTATGGGAAGATGTACTTTCTAGGCAAGACCTAGCTGGTGACGCTGAATAGATTATGATGTCCAAAACAAAGACTAATTTCTGAGACCACTCCTTAAAATCAGGCCCCTGTAATACTTCTTAAGTTCTGAATCCAAAACATGAGGTATTCAGCATCCAGCTCCCTGCTGAGATTTTGAGCTATAGTCTCTATGAGCAGTTATGGACAGAAGAGAAAAGACTAATGCTTTTATTGAAGTGCTGGGGCCTGGGCTGTGGGCCCTGAGTTGGGATTGACCTATGGATGAGTCACAACCCAGCAACATGTTTTGTTCCCCAAGGCCCCAGAAGCAGAACCTGGCCCACCTGTGTGAGGCCCTGCCTTCCCCCAGGTGATCGTGGTTGGGGTGGTGGGCGAGGCTAGAGATATATCAACCAGGAACCGACCAGTTTGAGAGAAATAATAGGGAGCTGATCAGTTTGAAGAGAGCTCCTGTGGAAGAGAACTCCTGTCAGGGTCAGCTTACTGAGCTCGCTCTCAGTGGTGTGCTCCCCTTTTGTTGATTTGAGATTGAGAAGTGCAAACAGATAAAGAATAGAAGATGAAAAGGTGAAGGTATGCTGAGGGGATGTTGCTGAGTTTGGTGTTGGTCTGAGGAAGAAGAGAGCTAGCAGTACACTTATGGGCCAGTTCTTCGCTTGTTAATACTGCTTCTCAAGACTAGATCCTTGGTAAGGGACAAGATGCTGCTTAGGTTATGTAAGGTTAACAAATGTTTTTGTTTTTGCTGCTGGTTCTTTCTTCAGCTAAATGTTGTTTTCTTCATGATTGTATATGACCTTCTCTAAAGTAACCCACCAGTGTTCATCAGAAATTGTCCATCAGATGAACATTAATTCACCTGTAACAAGAAGATGCCTGATTCTCTCAACAGGAGAAAAGTGTCTTTCAGAAAATTGCAGATACAAGCTATCACCATTTTACATCTGAAAGAATAAAAAGGGCATCAGGAAGCCAACTATTAAAGGAGACCTTTAGATAAATAAAGAAATGCAAATATCAGTTGAAGGTTTTCAGTACCTACAGTATTGTACTTTCCTTCCAGCAACATCTGCTTACTCAAAATGCTGTCCTGGATTTTGTGGTGTATACTTAGTTCAAGGTCTGCCTGTTTTCCCTATCATATGATGTTTTCTTCTGGTTAGACAGAATTATGGTCAGTGTGGTAAGGGTAAATTAAATATGACCTAGCAGTCACTTGTCCTCATATTCATAAGCCAGTGAGCGTTTGCTGTTGTCCAGCAAGGGCTGTGTCCTTTCTTACTGATGTGCATCTATAATGTGCACAGAAGTCTCAATGAAGTTTCATCTAAGTAAGTAGTTTGGTTTTGAAAGAGGAGAATTGCTAGTCCTGAAATGCAGCATGGAAAAGCAATGCAGTGAGGATATGCTCAAATGATCACAAGGAGGACATGAGTTACCACTTCTTTTTACTGTCCTGCAGCTGGAAGGCAGGAACTAAGCAGGCCTGGTACCTATGCCATTGCAAATATAATGCAAAATCATTAATATGTTAAACATAATTTCAAGTTGACTTAAATGTAAACCAAAGGATACTAGGCTCTAGCAAGAGGTCTTACTTCTTTGGCACAAATAGGTGATGCTTCCTCATGATGATATAAGCTTGCCCTGTGTATCTGTTCAAGTACACTCTGTCCTGCTCAGGCTGACTGCAGGACCAGCAACACTTCTGCACCTCTGGCTTTGGGACTATGATGGGCTACAAAGCCCACAAGAGGAGAGAAAACAGTTTGGCTCAGACATCAGGCACTATCTGGTGCTCTTCTTGGAAGGAGAGATGTGGAGGAGCCAACTGCCAGTGTCTGGCCAGAGTAATCCAGGGTCAGCTGGGCTATGCAGCTCACGGGTGGTCTCTACATCCATAGTCCTGCTGGAATTTGTTACTGGCAATGGGGTCTTGACCTCACCTTGGGCCCCATATTGAGGCTTGACCAGCTGGGAGACTTCAAGAGTTTGGGTTTCATCTCTTCTTGGGTTGCCAGGGGATGCAGTACAGGGAGGAAAGTTTTAACCAAAACCTTCAGCCATGTTTGGATGCCTGTGGACTTTCCCTCAAGTGTAGTGTGATAAATGATGCCCGCAAAATGTCAAAATTGCTTTCTCAAAACTATAGTATTGTTTCCTTTTCCAGAAAGCATTTATAAAATGAGCAATTCTTCCCCATCCTCCAAGTTATCTAAAGCTCTGCGCTTTTGGCAACTGAGACAGGTCTTGCTTCTGCAGACGCTACAGCAAGTGCCTGAGTCTCGGTCTGGTGCCCCTGAACAGCTCCCCAAGATCTCCCTGGCTCTGAAAAGAGAGTCATGCTGATGCAGCCAAAGTTCATTTGTGCTTCTCAGTTGTCAGACTTTTGGCTCTGTTTTTTCCCAACCAGTTCAGTAGGCCCTGCAGGAAGCTGAACCAGACTCCTGCGAGCCCATGACTTTCCCATTGTCCTGTGTTAACTGCAGGGCTGACTGAGTTCAAGCCATTTTTCTTCCTTTTGGATTGTTTTCTTTACAGTCTGCTATTAAACTTAACCAAAATATTTGTGCAATACACAGTTATTAGGCCAACGCACACTGTTAAAATTATTGCAGAGTAGCTCTGTGTCCACCACATCACACACTATGCAACAGGCTGCACCTTGTCCATCACATATGCAGATGTCCCTAGGACACCAATTTTAGAGTCATGCAGCATGATGAATGTAGAAGCATGTAGAAGCCCTGACACCTATGCTTTTCTGATCAGACTAAGCAATCTACAGGTTCATGGATGTTTCCAAAAAGGTTTTGTTAAGAAGACTTTAACTGTGGCTATGTGGATGTTAAAGTTTGGTCTTGCATGGTCTTAATCTTGTTCCACTGATTTTAGAACAACAGTGAAGAGATCACCCAGCCCTGAGGTGAAGTGGAAATAGGCAGTAGCTCAGTTTAATGAAGGGTGTAACATCAGTGTAGTGGAAAGTTGTTACCATTTGTTCAATGGAACCTGTTAAACCCGTAACGTCAGAGTGTCGTTGCAGTGGCTAGATAGCAAAAACTTTATACAGGTAACAGGAAAAACACATCTCCAGAGTCTTTGCTGGATCTTAACAGGTAACACAAAAAGAAAATAAGCATGGACACTAAAGTGTGCTTTAATGTTTAGTTGAGTACCATCCTGGCTTCCCTCTGAGAAAGAAGTACTTTTTTGGTTATGGAGAGTGTGGAGGGAAGAAGGCATTATGGAGAGGAGAGATTAGCAATCCCACTTATGCTGAAAACAGCCTGGCTTCCCACCCAAAGGGGACAGAAACTGCTCCAAGACACTACTCCTGTCCCAGATACCCCATCTTGGGGAGCAACAAGAGACTTCATCTTCCTTGAGTACCTAAAAAATCATCTTGTGCCCTGAAAAATCCACTGAAACAGAAGCAAACAAAAGCATCCCTCAGAAAGGTGGAAAATGTTCATGTAATTATCAAGCTGGATCTCTTTTTTCTTTTGACTGTCATGGATGTAAACTTGGCCCAGTGGTTGAAATGGCAACAGCTGTAAACTTCAAAGAATAAATTCCTCCACGCTCTTTTAATAAGTGTCTACCCTCATCAGCAGACAATCTGCATGGTTCAGCTGAGTTTCTAATTGTCCAGTACTTTCATGCACTAAGTACAAACTTTGGTTTCCCAGTCTTGTTTTAGGACACAGCACTCACCCATTAGAGGGAAATTTTTCCATATTGCTCACTGACAGGATATGGGAGGAGTGAATATTTTGCTGGAAAGACCTGGGGTTATTCCCTAACAAATTGAGTGTGGTATCTGTGGCTTGGCATGAAAATCAGGACCAATTTGTTTCTCTGTAGCCCAGACTCACCATGAGATAGCTGATTGCCCCAGAAGGCACGTAGGCAGATTAGTGCGTCCCTTCCAGGTATTTTTTCTCTTGCTTTCTATTGATTCACTCTCAGAGGCACCCTAGAACTGACCATCAGTAAAGCATACAGTCCCCTCTTGCTCTGTCTTCCTTTTCAGCCATTTTCATCCCTCTTATGTCTGAAATTAAGGGGAGAAAGGAGTAAGCACACCATGATATTTAGCCCAGAGGTCCCTGGCTAATTTATGGATTATTTAGTAAGCATCTGTTTTTACTGTTGAGCATTCCTTTCTTTTCCTTTCACTTCAATATTTTCCTCTTTCCACCTTAGTGGTTGGGTGCTGCTAAATATTGATTTTGTGGCATATGGGTCTTGGATCATACCTTCACAAAATTTAGGAAAGGCTTCCTATGCTTTCAGCTCTCAGAAATAATCACAATCTAAATGATGTAGGGACATCTTGACCTTTCTAAGGCTGACTTCAGGATCGTAACTCGTTAAGCTGGTCAGTATCATGACCTATGATTCTGGGAAGTTTCTGAATAGATTGAAGAAGCATCAAGATCCAGTTGCCAACTCATTATCATATTGAGATAATTATCTTGCCTTGTGTCAACAACAGTAGATTTCTTTTTCAAAGGGGCTATTTCCCACTTCTTCCTTATCATCTCCTGAATCTTCAAGAAAAAATAAGGGCACCTAGCATTACCACTGGTGATCTGATCCCAACAGGCAGTACTTCTGGCTGTAACTGACAATAAAGATGTAGCTTATTGCTTCAATAAGGCAACTTTGCAGATAAGTCAGCTTGGAGAACCCAGCAGGTTCAGCTGAATTAATTTCCTTCTCTTTCTCTCCACATACATCTGTGGCTTGACCTTTATCAGAGATTTTGAAGGACAGATTGAACATGTACTTTCAGCTGTATTTAACCTGCCTCACATTAAAAGCACGGAGTAAATGACTTCTTGAGATCCCTTCCAGCCTTCTTTCTGGGATGTTTATGACTCCTACTTTACTAGAACACACTATGCAAAAATGTTACCCTGCATTTTACATATGCTGCCTGTGAGGCTGTTTGTTCAAGCTGGACCCCCTCCCCAGGTGGTACGTCTTTGGCTGTTTTCATTCTATGTTTGTCCACTGTTCTCCAAATCAAATTGCTCCATTTATGCCTGTTGTATGTTTTCCTTTTAGGTGTTTTGTCTCCTTTGGGATATTCTCTTACTCATTTCAATTTGAGGAATCAGTTTCTTACTTGCTTGGTTCCTTTTTTAGTAGCTGCAAGATCTCTTGTAGGTCAGTTAGATTGTGCTGAACAAGAAAAAGGGAAAGCTTCCAGGCAGAGTTCCTTCAGTTTTCTATTCTGGGGATTCAACTTTGCTATTTTAGGCACTAATAATGGCCAGGTGGTTCAAAAATCCTATTTTTATTGTTGCAGATCACTGGGAGCCTGTACTAATGCATTAAGGCTTCACAATGCCATGAATAATTACCATGTTTATTGCCCTGAGTTTCCATAGGAGATCAAGTAAAAGTCTGGAGGGTTGGTTTGGATCTACTTCATGTACCGAGATAAATAACTAAGAGACAGCTTTGCCTCCAACCCCACCCTTTTTTCGCCCCTTAGTCATGTCAAGGTCTTGGACAGACCCACAGAAGGAGTGTTTAAAAGGCTCTCTCAGGAGCAGCTGTTCTTAAGCAAAAACAGCTCCTGCCTGGTCAGCCAGTTGATATACTTCAGGGGATATACAAGAACACTGCAGCATCAGTGATAAGGACCTGGGGGTGTTGGTTGACAGCCGACTGAACATGAGCCAGCAGTGTGCCAGGTGGCCAAGAAGGCCAACAGCATCCTGGCCTGTATCAGAAATGGTGTAACCATCAGAAGTAGGGAGGTGATCGTGCCCCCTGTACTCAGCACTTGTGAGACCACACCTTGAGTACCGTGTCCAGTTTTGGGCATCACAGTATAAGAAAGATATTGAGGTGCTGAAGCGGGTGCAGAGAAGGGCAATGAGGCTGGTGAGAGGTCTGGAAAACATGCCTTATGAAGAGGGACACTGGGAACTGTGGTTGTTTAGTCTAGAGAAGAGGAGACTGAGAGGAGACCTTATTGCTCTCTACAACTACCTTAAAGGAGGTTGTAGCGAGGCTGGTATTGGTCTGTTCTCCCAAATTACTAATGATAGGACTGGAGGAAATGGCCTCAAGTTGCATCAGGGGAGGTTGAGATCGAATGTTAGGAAGAAATTCTTTACTGAGAGAGCGGTCAGGCACTGTAACAGGCTGTCCAGGGAGGTGGTGGAGTCACCATCCCTGGAGGTGTTTAAAAAACGAGTAGATGTAGCACTTGAGGCCATGGTTTAGTGGTTAGGGAGATGTTGGGATGAAGGTTGGACTTGATCATATAGAGATCCTTTCCAATCGTAATGATTCTATGATAAGTCTCATTTACTGAAATGTTAGAATTGTCTCCAAGATGTATAAAAAAGAAGTTTCACAGTCACAGAGTCACAGTCACAGAGTGATAGGGGTTGGAAGGGACCTCTGAAGATCACCTAGTCCAATCCCCCTGATAGAACGGGATCCTAGAGTAGACAATTTTGTCTCTGAAATTTTATGTAGTCAGGTGACTGAATGGATCACAGAGCTCTAGTTTTGAGTGCATTTATTTTGTGAGGAGCTCTTTTTCATTGAGATATTTCTACTTATGCCAAATAAATCTTATTGCTGTTTGGTATGGAAGCCAGATACCATTGTCTGCGTAAGAAAATGCTACTTTTTTGTTACACTAGGATGCCAAGTAGAAATGTTAATATATGGCTACATGTATACATTTCCTGTAGTCTCTTCTGGTATCAACAGTGGATGAAAAGAATATAGACATATTTAATGGAATATCTGTAGATAACTGGAACATCTATACCTGGAAAAAAAAAGTCTTATTTTGCTTGCTTGATCAATCAGAAATACAGTCCAGAACATCAGGGGGAAAAAACCCAAACAAACAAAACAAACAACAAAAAACCAACTTTGTAAGAGCAGTGAATAATCAAGCTGCAGTCTATTTTTTTTTCTGGGGAACGATGAATGAGGTGTTGATGAATGCCTTCTCCTGGTCTGCTTCAGCCACAAATGTTGTAAGAGTACATTAGCCCCAGCCACATACTTTCTGTCCAGATCAGGAGAGTGGAAGGGGCATGTTGCAGTTACCTCCTGGGCCATAAGTCCGTGTTTCCACTCCATGGAATGAAGGGGACCAGTCTGTAGCTGGATCTGCTCCCAGCACAGCATTGGACGTAGCTGGCATGAATACCTAGGCAGAGGAGCTAGGAAATACTCCCAGGTCCTGACGAACAGATGTGGGCAAAGTTCCCAGTGCTTGTAAAGTGTTTTGGAGCAGGGATAAATGATAGATAGCAAATCTTGCATGCTTAATACTTACAAATTACCTTTCCAAAGACACACTTCCTTCCTTTCAGCCAGCTGTTCTGCCTCAGCACTCGTAGCTGGTAGTCTTCCAGAGTTGCAATGTGAGTTTAAATTAATTTCTTGAAAAATCTGCCTTCTTGCTGAAGTTTTTTTACCCCTCTTTCCTGAAGCTCTGTCAACTGAGTCTGCTGTGCTATATAAGAAACAGTTGAACCAAGGTTATTTTCAGCAATTCTTGTTCTATTTCATAATAAAACTTGATGAGAAAAAGACTAGTCAGTCAAATATCTTCACTGACCTTTTCTGCCCATTGTTTGCTGTCAAAACAAAATGGTTTTGAGCTTTTTCTTTTCATTTGTATTACATGGGTTTAGGCAAGGGCTCAGTCTAATACTTAGCAAAGGCAATAGAGATCTTTCATCTACAGACTTGTGTGGGCATTGGATCAACCCCTAACTTTCTGTGTCTGTGTTTTTTGCCATGGAAGTTGAAAGCTCCTGGGTCTAGACTGGAGCCCTCATAGAGGAGAAATAAACAGGGAAAATGCAATGGACAGAAATAGGAAATCTATTTGAACCGCACCTTCATGTTTCTTCTATTTCTCGAAGTTTTGAGGGACAGCGAGAGATTTTGAGTGTTTGCTGCTGATCCCAGTGGTGTAGGAACTTTCACTGCTTCCATTTATCCTGACAGCTATTCCTATTCCAGTGTACTAGGATCATGGACTGTGTATGAGTGACTAGTATAGTACAGAGGAGGACAGTCCCCAGTCTGACGTGTGGGAAAATGTGCTCAGATCCCAGTATTGTCAGTCTGCTTGTCTGATCATTCATACAGGTCTCTATATCTTTATGTGCCTCATCTTCTTATCAATAAAGTGGGAATAATCACTTCTTGAGAAATAACCATGGTGTACTACAACAAATGTCTATCCATCCCATTTTCTTCTCTCTCTTACTACCCAGCAGCAGATTCTCAAAGCAGAAGCTCTTCATCACAGCCTTGGTGATTTATGTGGGAGTTTCTAAAAGGTGATTGAAGATTTTTTTCTATCCCATACTTTTAGCAGTCAAAGAGACATTAAGTTTCCTCCTCAACTGTCACGATTCACAGTCTGGCATATAAACTTAAATCTTGTCATTCTCACTTCACCTTAGTGCCCTGGTCTGTGACCTGAGACAGATGCATGCTCTGATTCATGGTTCCTGCTGCCTGGTGACTGATGGCCTGTGGGAACAGTAACCTCTTCAGCCATTGCCACTAAATTTTGCAATGACTGTGAAACAGAGCCCTAAAATTATGGGAAGTGAATGAATCTCTCTGTGCATCTAGCTGTGATTACACATCGTGTCCGTACACAGGCTTCATAGACAACCTCCCACTCTAAGTTATTTATATAATGTAATAATTTCTATGTGTTTTGGAAATGGTCAACCTTTCCTTTAAACCCATCTGATAATTTTGTTCTTATTTAAAGACAATGGCTCTGAAGTATCACAGGTGAATTTATTACAAAAAATGCCCTCTCCAACTATGCAGTGCATTTGTTTCAAAGCCTTATGGTCTTCCTTTCCTTTCTCACTATGCATTCTTTATTAGGGTCTTCCACGATTAATTTTGGAACAGGAACATGAAAGGGGCAGCTATCCAAGAATGGCATTGTCTGCATTCACTCTCAAATGCATTTTTAAAAATTTATTTCTTTGTTAAAAGATATTTCATTCAGAGAATCCCTGCTGAGCTTTTTATTGCAGAAAATTAGGGATCATAAATCGTCTCCCAGAAAACTATAAATCCAGTACTATTGAAACATTCCATGGGCAGAGGTTGGCTCTTTGATGAAATCACTCCTTTTTCTTGTATAATTTATGAGCTTTTTTTCAGCATGGGGGGATTTATGCTTTTAAATTGCTCACCAGGGTTTTATTGAATATAAATTGCTAGCAAATTTATATGAGCCAAATATATTGCATTTTATCCACAATTATGAGCAATAAAATTGATGGGGGTTTACTTTTCATTTTCTTCTGGCAAGCCGAGGAAACATGAATTTATCCTGAACTTGGAGTGAGGTTTCTCAGCAATACACGTATACAATTAAAAAAGAAAAGGCTGTAGTCAGCAAAGCAGAGGTGCCATTTTGGAAACTTTATTTGGTGTATGGTAGGAGGCAAGCTAGATTTCTCTTGCTCCAAAGGGACTGTAAAACACTGAGGAGCTGAGTTAAAGCCACCGAAGCCTATGACGCTTTGGCTTTTGCAGGGTTTGAATCACAGTGTTGGAAGGGAAGGTGTAGATAAGCTATCTAAGAGCTGCCTGGATTTTAAGTCCACTTTGGTCCCATTTTCCTGTGATATTCTGATTTTCATTTGGTTCATCCTTTTATATTCAAAGGCATAAACAAAACCCCTGATATAACCCTATCTTCTATGATGTATTTTATTTATCTAAATTGTGTTCATTTCTGTATGCCTGTTTTCCTTGAGGTCTTTTCTGACTGACAGAAGATAGGAATAAAACTCCATGTATCATTAATCTCTCTAAGAGCCATATAACTGTATGATGTCCTGATTCCTAACAGGCTTTTATTTCCAAATATTGTTTCCTCAAAATGAGACTTCTAAACCCATAGTTACCCTCGCAACACAATCAGATGCAAACATTGCAACTTGCTTCTGAGTCAGTGTGTGATATTTGGGGTGCACCAGACCACTTATGTGACAGGGTGTGTGATGGGAAGAAAAATTAAAGTGCAAGGCTACACCTGGGTGAAACGTGCCTAGGAAAGGACTTTACCCTGCCTTGAGCCTTGTGCCGTGGACTCTCACCTGCTTCAGGCCAGCATGGCTCCTGCAGACCTGCATTCCTGTTTGTCTGTCCATCCCTCTCTCTGTTGGCTTCATAGGCTTCGAATCGTGCCCCTCCATAGGAATACCAAACCTTTACAACGTAAACTTGTAGTCTGGGAGAAGAACTGTTTAAGCCGATTTAGCTGAACTGAGGCAAGCTGGTTTGTAGGCACACGTTACAGAGGAGCTTGGAAAAAAGCTGAATTTAACTGCTCTAAAATGGAAATAAGATGGTAGGTGTTACAAAAGCAGAAGGATACCAGCCCCTGGTTTGGACCCTGTCGTTGTCCAGGGGATGTGGGACTGACCCACCTCTGTAACCTCACTCTTCATGTGAGGGAAAGTACCCTCTGCCCTGAGGGAAGCATTTGGAAGAGACATACTAGATGATCCTTGTAACTTTTTCCTCCCTTTTTGGCCTTCTCCTTCAGGTTTTACAGCAGGAGGGCTCGATTTGGCACAGACCAGGTACTTTGAGGTTTTCTTTACACTAAAGGAAATTAAGGCTGCAATTTGAAATGGGCAAATCAAAGGAAATTCGGTTTTAGATCCACATACTATTTGTCTCACACGAGCCCAAGCTGTTGGTACGGCCAGTGCATTAGCAGTGACTATCCTCTCTGGCTCATGCCTGTTTTTTGCCATGGCTATATTATTGTTTAAACATTCTACAGGTTTTGTATTTAATGTATACAGAGTGATGATTGCTGGGGCCATAATAATGAAATACAATTTTCTTAATGAAATTTCAGTCCCAGCTCATTTCACTGCTGACATTGAGGTGACTGCAAATAAACACTTTCCAGAAGAGTCAGTTAAATGGCTGCATAAGCAATTTATCAAATACTGTAACATTTAAATAAATAAAAAAAGTATTCAAGCATGGTATATTACTGCCCGTGGCTTTGTTCCCAATAACCTCACTCCTTGTCTTTCTAATAGTTAAGTTCCCACTGACAGAGAACAATTCTCTCTCCAACTTGGAGAATTTTATCAGATTAATCTGAATGTCAGATCAATGTGTAGGAAACAAATGGAGTCAGCAACATGATTTAAATTAGAAGTCTAACAATTTACAGTCTCCACTGGTTTCTCATAAACCTTATTAACGTTTGGCATTGGGTACCAAGGAACTATAAATAACATTCCAAAAGAACTTTTATATCTGCTTAGACTTTAGTTATGTGTCTTCAACACAGCTTAAATAACGTCAGTAATACCTTCATCATGAACAGGAAATGAAAAAGTTACCCCATACATGTTTTGTCTTTTAATCAAATATTATTTTCTCCTTAGAACTGCAAAACTGTTTTTTAAAAATATTTATTTTATTTATTCAAAACTTATGGCTACAATTTCCACTTGTTTTTCTAAATCTCAGCAGGGTACAAACCCCTCCCATCTGAACAGAGCTGAACAGTTTCTTCACATCTCTCTGTGCAGTCCTTCCATCTGATTCCTTCACATCAGCTGCTGTTGGAGGCCAGGCTCTCTCCTCAGGGATGTGGGCAGGGGCAACACCATGACAGCATGAGCTACCCATGGGAAGAGGTGGCACAAGGAAGGAGAGCACCATCAGGCATTTCTAAAATTGAGTCTAATTGTAGCAGAGCAAGACATGAGAGAGATTTATAGAAAACCTCCCCAAACTGCCCTCACTTGTGTCTTATATTCTTAATTCTCTTTCTTTCTCTCATTTTAGTTTTTTCTCCTGTCTGTGTGCAAAGATTTAATTCCTTCCTCAGAGGAATGGTCCCAGATTTTCTTTTCCATCCAACAAATCCAAACACTCCAATCCAAAATTCAGTTCTGTTCTGGAATCATCTGTTCCCAGTCTGCTGTGTGGTCCTTGATATTTTGATTGTCTCTCTCATCTGGAAGATTAGTCCTTCTCTCTGCTTCTAAAATATTGTGAAACTGCCAGACTCTGCACCCAAGGAGTCTCACCTAAGATGGGATTCATTGGGCCAAATGTCAACATCTACACTGGAAGGTCTGTTTTTGCTCAGTCAGTGAATTCAGAGTGAATATTTTGTGATGTAACTGGCACCTAATCATGTTGCTGTTATCTATGAAATGAACAAGGCAACAGAGAAGCAACAGACATTGTGCATCATACATATAATAAAGGCAAAGAGATTAAAATATGAAAAAGGGTTAGTAGTCTGGAACAGCACGAATAGTAGAAAGAAGCAGAAGTCCAACATGTTGCCCATGTTGACACTGTAAAAGAAGAACTAATTCTTACAGATATGCAGAGCACATTCATCTAAATTAACTTGAGAGGCTTGTGGAGCCTACTTCCTTTATAGTCAAAGGCAAGAAATAGGTAAGTTGGGAGAGCAATTCATCTTGTCCTGTTTAAGATGTCTGCCTTAGGAAGAGGTGAGCTGCATTTTGGATGTGTCTGTGTCTCACCATTAACTATAAAGTGAGTTTAGACAGTTAGTCCAGGTGTAGATGTCCATTAGCATCTAATAGTAAGTGAGATGATCCTCGGTGGCCATAGCAGAAATGATGCTGCAACACACACTGTGCTGGGAGTGCTGTGGCAGCTTTCCACCGTGACTCACCACAAGGAGCAAAGCAGTGGGCTGCCAGAGCTTCATGCGTATTGGTGTAGCCAGTCCTCTGGGACTGGTGCCAAGTGGTATATGATAACTCAACCCACATGATGGGAAAGAAACTGTGATAATATCCTACATACTGCAGTTTCCACCAGCAGCTCCTCGTATGAGATGAAATCACAGAATCACAGAATGGTAGGGGTTGGAAGGGACCTCTGGAGATCATCTAGTTCACCCCCTCCCCCCTGCCAAAGCAGATTCACCTAGAGCAGGTTGCACAGGAACTTGTCCAGGTGGGTTTTGAAAGTCTCCAGAGAAGGAGACTCCACAACCTGTCTGGGCAGCCTGTTCCAGTGATCTGTCACTCTCACAGTAGAGAAGACTTTCCTCATGTTTAGATGGAGCTTCCTGTGTTCTATTTCATGCCCATTGCCTCTTGTCCTATCACTGGACATCACTGAAATGTAAATCAGGGAAGAGTTGCATCCTTGTAATTGCCTTTGCTATTTTTCAAGGCATCCAGACTCCAGGTCACCTCATCTTCTAGACTCTCATCATGGCCTTTTGCTTTTCTTGGACAGCCCTTCCCACAGCACTCCCAGGATGTGCAGCTACAGCCTGGAAAACCTCAGTCAGACAGCTTTCCTGGGTTACTCTCTCATTTGTATCCCTCTTGTCAGCCCCTGTCAATACTTATCACTCTCCAGTTGTCTGCTACATCTATTCCTGTACAGACTATTGCATCTGTGAAACAAACTCTCAGAGCTGCCTCTCCACCAGCCGCCCATTCTCCCTTCCTGAGCCCAGTGGGGCAGGTAGGACCCTTTTCTAAAGTTTGAATGAAGTCAGCATGCAGAAGTGAAACTTCACTTGCAATTTTGTTTTTAGCCTGGCTCCTAACAAGGCACTTAGATTCAGAAGGGTCTTTGGAGCCCAGAAAAAAAAACCCAACAGTGCCAAAGGCAGAAAAGGAAAGAATACAGACAAAAATTAAAAAGCCACAGAAATGCTCAAAGAAGTATTTCAAAGAGGTGGCAATTAGATTTAGCTCCTCAGAATTATGTGACACTTTCAAAGGCAGGAATATTTGACATTCAGTAGCATAAGAACTGGTGGAAAATTAATTCCAAGAATGTCTAGCCATGAAGCCAAATGTTTCTTCACCTACAGAAGTCAACTGCAAGAAAAACAAAACCTTTAGCTTGACCTTCAAACAACAATTAGTGGCTGATTTATTGACATGGCTTTCCAGAAAATGTACAATGCTTATGAAGACTTTGAGAAGACTGTATAATAAATTATATTTTCTTTGAGCTTTAAGGGATGTAGCCAATTTTCCACTTTAAACAAGCTCTGCCAGGGTGTCCTTTTGTTAGGTCTAAGTATTAAAATCAAACAGAACAACAGCTTTATTGTCACATGTGGTCTAGCAATAGACCTGAGGCTACTACTCAAATATTAAATCTTCACAATAAAAAAGAGGAATAATTACACACGTTGTTATGGAAATTACATGATAAATTCATTAGAAACGTCTCTGAAAATAAAGCTAAGTATATGGTAATTCAGTTTTCCACTACCAAGTTATCTTCTCACTGTGACTATTTGAGGGAAACTGTTGTGTTCTGCATAGGAATCAGAAGTTATTATAAGTCACAAAGTCCCAATGTCCCCTTAGTTGGGGGAAGCAAAAACTTTGTCAGAGTTACTTTTTATTTTTGAAATTTTTTTTTTTCTTTTCCTCTCAAGCGCTATGATTATTGGTAGCAGCCATCTCTAAAAGTGCCTCCAAAACTACGAGGTAGCACTCTCAAAGCTGAATTTAGGCTGTCAACGTACGAGAGATTTGTGCAATTTTTTTAAGTTTGGGTTTTGAAAGGTGTTTGAGAACTTGAGAGCCCAGATCAACCACCCAACTCCTGCAATATAGCAGGTTACCACATCTCTGCTAAGATGCAATACCTCTCTGTGTGTCTGCTTTCAGTCTGTGGCAGCTCTGAACTTACGTCATAATATGAGAAGTTTAAATTAGGTCAAATTACATTGTATTTGTGTGTACACAGACATTTACTGCCACTCAGCTTATGCACAACCTCTGGTAACTCCTGACCAGACAAGTCTGAGTAACCTGACTCTGTGTTTGATCTCTTATGTACCATTCAAAGTCAATAGGGCTTAGTAACAAAGGTACTTCTGAACTGGCAATCGTTTGTGAAGCATCCATGTCTGATTAATTTAAGGAGATCCTAGCAGTCTTAGGAATACAACAGTAGGCAGCCTGTAAGAGAACAATACGTGCTTAAGGAGCTGCTTGTCATCAGATGATCAATCTGGCATTGGTCCCTATGCCACATTATGCAGTTTTTGCCCTCATATAGAGGTTTATTGCTTAAATTTGCTTGAATATTTTCTCAGGTGGAAAGTATATAATTTGTGTGATGACACAGATGAAGGGGATGACTTTCATTCATCACAGGCCCACCAAAAGTCCAAGCCAAGGAGCAAAGCCCAGCACTATGACTTGTAAGAAGGCCTCAACCCTGAAGACCTCCTCATACACCTCGCTTCTGGGACACAGGATAACAATACTGGAAACACAGTAAAACATTCCTCACCTCAACACTGACAGGTGAGGACCCAGAGAAGAAGGCATTGGGGAGTGCCTGAGATACTTGAGAGTAGCCAATGTTTCTATGTGGCTGGTCACCTGTGAGTTGTGGATTATTTTTATGACACATTTTTCTGAAATGTTCTTATTCTGGACACTTAACACTTTGCTGTAAGGAAGCTGGACAGTCCTTTCATAACTTTCCCATTTATCCAGACACATCAGAGCAACAATGGTTGAAAAAAAGTGAATGCCTGTGATTTGTGTAAGTAAAGTCATCCGATGTAATTATCAAAATGTGGCTTTATTCAGAGATGGCTTATGCTGGAAGAATTTCCTTTTGCAGATACAATCAGGGGTTATTCTGCCCCTGCTGATTCTATAAGTTTTGGTGGTAGATCACAGATTTTAGCAATTCCCTACTGCCTTGTCACTTTGGCTGGATATTGAGCTCCCAGTCTTCCAGCTGTCCAGAAATCCTGTGTGAAGGCCACTTGGTTTAACTGGCAACAGGCAACCTGCACATTTGCACAAGGGGTCTTGCAGCTGGGATTGGTTGGACTTGCAGTAAATGCTTCAATCAATTTCCATTAGAACCGGGCTGAAATCAGACCATTCTGGATTTCCAGTAAGGGAAGGTCTTCTTATACTGTATAACATATGTACATCCCAATTCAACCTGACTTTAATTCTGCATTGAAATAAGAAAGACGGAGTATGAACAGATTGAAAGTGAACATCAAAGGTTTGTATAGATTCTAATAATTAATTTTCAGTCCATGTTGATGAAACAAACTAGTATTAGCAAAACACATTTAGAAATCAGGAAACTGATATAGTTAGTTATGTCCAGCAACTTTCAGGTGGTTAAGCTGTTATGTTAACACTTTAGGAGAAAAAAAAATTTGTTTTCTACAGCAATGTAAGGAGACAGCCTATGGTGTCTCGCACTAGCCAGAAACTCAGCAGCCCTGCTCAGAGGCTGTTTTTAAAAATTCCTCTAGCCCAGCATCCCAAGCCACACAGGGAGTCAGTGAGAAGAGCCAGGTGAGAGCTAAGGAGTTTCTAATCCCTGCTTGTGTTTTCCCACTTCTAACCCAAGCTTCTGGACTAAATATAAAGTGAGCTGTCAAGTAAATGCACTCATGCCATATGCTAGAAACATCACAAAGCTTTGTTGGCCATATAAAAATTGCTGCACATGGGAACAATAACTCTTTCTTGAAAACCAAATAACTATTCTGATCTAAATCAATCAGACCCGAGAAAGACAAAATCCACCCCCCTCAGGATATGGTCATTGCGCAAGTGTTATGAATATAACAGACATTTTAAAAAACACACACACTGGTACCTGTCCTTCTCAGAGCTATTGCTTTAAGTGTGAGCTGTAAGATCTCCTATGCCAACATTTTAGCTCAGAGGAAATACCCCTGTCAGTGGTATAACCCCTTACAGGTCAGAGTCCTTCACTGGAAACCAGCCCTCTTGGCTGATGGAGTGATCACTGCAGAGCACACAGTGAAGTGTTAGTCAGGTTTTCCCTTGCACTTTTTCTTCTCCATTCCTGTTTCAACGTATGATAATTAGAGAATTTAATTCAAGACAAATAATTTGTAGAAAACTGGGCACTCACTGCTTTTTCTGATCTGCAATGTAAAATTTAAAGGTAACTGTGTGTCTCTGAATTCATTTTCTAACTGCAAATTTGTCTGAAGGCATAAGGACAGTTGTGTCTGGGTAGGTCTAATTTGCTGTTTATATTTAAGTGGAACTCCAGAGACTTTTAAGTGTGCTATTGTACAAAAAACCAACAACAGAAAGGAAGGTAGCGTATCAGAAAACCCACACACCTCACAGGGAAGTCACAGAGACATATAAGGGGCAGGAACTTTCACTTCTATTTTCACACTGCCTTGTGCAATGAGCTTAACTAATTTCTGACCAGGACTCTCAAGTGTAACAAAAATACAAGCCAACAACAATAACGCGAGGGAGGGATCTCAGCTTCCACTGTCTTCACATCAGGGCTTTTTCTGATGGGACAGGGATGCCCAGGGAGGGGAGATGGACTTTCCCACAGCCTCCTTCTCTACTTATGTCATTCCAGGGCACGTTTGTGAACTGCAGCTGTGTCCCTGCTGACACCCTAAATGACCCCAGCTGGGGCCACAGCTGCTCCATGCAGGACTGGGATCTACGTAGTTCCCTTTAAAAACAACTGTCTCCCTGTGGACAGGGATGAATGAGCCTAATTAGCTCTGATTTGTATCCCATGGCTAAGCAGGCACCAGCCCTGACTGAAACCCCTCCTGGGACTGGGGTATCTCTGGGTCCCTACTCACGTGTGCACTCATGGAGCTGTGCTAAGGACACCTTTCCCCCAGGGAGGGCACAATATCCCTAACCAGCCTCAAGGACAACTGGCACGAAGCTTCGTAAGTGACTTGAGTGGAGTGGAAAGACAGCAGATGAACGTGCACGAGTCGAGTGGCTCCAGTGTCTCCAAGGAATGCAGGCAAGCAATTCAGTGTTTATGATTTTAAATATTCTGATTGAAAATGCAATGATCTATGTGGGAGAGGAGCACAGCAAAGTTAAAGAGGGGGATTTGCAGCCAGGTGCTTCAAGGTCAGCCACTGGTGTGATTATCATTAAATATTGCAAACAGAAGCTGAAATAGAATCATGTGACAGCAACATTCAATTTTTAGAAGTGGTTTGGGGTTTGTTTGCTTGCTTGTTTGTTTGTTCGTTCAGCTAGCATCCCACTGCTTTATCCTTATCACACTGCCCAAAATCTACTTTGCATATATAGGAAGTCCCCAACAAAAATCTCGCAGTCTGATCAAAGCCAGCGAAGGGAAGAGGTCAAAACACAGGTTATAATCCATGCAGCTCCAGGGAGCTCTGTGTCAGATGTGCATGTGTGTATATAAACAAAATCCTCTCTGCATGATGCACTGACAGTAGATAAGATTCATGGAGTGTGCTAGTCAGGAAGCAGCACTGTGCTGACAAAACTGTGTGGTGGCTGTGAGATAAGCAATGCAAAATGACCAGCTGCAGAGCAGAACCTTTCCAGGCAGGCCTGGATATTCGTCCCCATGCTGAGACCTGGAATATGTAGCTATTTCTTGCACATATGGAAAAAATACTGGAAAATATTTAAGATATTTCCCAAATAGCATTAAAAGTGATTGCATTAGCCCCACTGCCTGACTGTTCATGACTTTACTCTCCTGTGTATCTCTCACTTGGCTCACCATTAAAATGCTGCTGGAGTCAGAGCGTATCTTGCTGGGCATGAGAGAGGGCTGTACTTTCAAATACAAATTCTTAAATTCAGTAAAATAAAGTGTAATGTCAGAAGAGGTAGTTATAATTTTTTCTAAACTTCTCCGTCATGTTGGTCATGGAGTACCATATATATATACACATATAAAAGAATCGTGGAGTGCCAGTTCATGGAGCTTGACTTTATCCAATTAAAAACCCAAATTAGCACGCTACTTGTCTTTCCTTCCTGACTGCTTACAATCTTTATTTGGCTTAAGTGAACTTGTTGTTCTCAAACTTTCCTCTGTATTTCTCTTAGGTCTCTGTGTGTAGGTGTACCTTTAGACCCAAGATCTTCTGCCTACCCAGCACCATGCAAGGTAGAGCTTGCTAGGGGACTCTACCTAACCATATTTCATACCCAAAGCCAGCTAAGTTTTCTGTACAATATGAGCAGCTATACTGCACCTGTGTGGTACCATGGAACAGAGCTGCCTGGGGAAACTCCAGGACTGGGAGTTTGTCTCTAGCTTTGTTTGGCTGTTCCTTCCCCACAAACTTCTCTCCTTCTTCTCCCTCTCCCTAAGACATTTTACCTTTCCAGCTCACAGTCACTGACAACGTGTCCTCCTTTGCTGCTTTGACTCTATTGCTTGCATGTATTAGTGCTCAGGTACCTGATTACTTTTAATTCCTTTCTTTGTTCTGTTGATTTTGCCATAACTGAATCCATCTGCTGCATCTGACTGATGGGAGGATGGGAAGGATGATTTTTAAAAAGCTTTTTTCCTCCTTAAAAGAGTGGTGTTTTACAGAACTCAGCATGAGAGTTTTGGTGCTGTCCAGAAATTTCCACAGAACATGTTCTATATCATTTCATTACTGCTCAGCTATTTGCTGGTTATTATTAACAAATTTGATTATAGTGGGTTGAATTGTATGTGAAATATACAGTTTTCCCTTTCCATGTTCCTTCAAACAGCTATTTGTGTCAGTCATGTACTGTGCTCCAAGCCAATGACAGTCCCACAACTGCCAAAAACACAGTTGAAGCAGGAGTCTCCCATATTTTCATCTTTCCACTTGCTCCTTGGCCAATATCCTCAGCTTCCCTTCAAACTGCCAGCTCCCTCTTCCCCATGACCTACTCAGCCCATGCAGTGATTCCTCCCTGTCCACGGCTCCCTTCCCTGGTGGCAGGCCAGAACAAGGAGGTGCGCTGTAAACAGACCTCTTTGGTGTGCTTTGCATGTGGCCCCAGTCACCAGCGGTCTGCCTGTTTCAGGTGGTGGAAACTTTTTGAAGGAGTGAGCCTGATGTTCAGCAAAACTCATCCTGGGAGCAGTGCTGGAGGGAATAGAAGTACAGAAGGCAAAACAAATGTTTTAGAAAGGATGAGCAAAATAAATTGAGAATATGAGTGCAAGAAAAGCAGGCTTCCTGACAGCTGTTAGTTGTGTGCCCCAGCACCAAGCCTTCCTCTGTGGCCAGTCAGGACCTGTATGCTGTTCAGGCTCTTCATTTCTGCAAGTACCCCTGCCACCAGATGGCAGATGGTCATACCAAGACAAGCTTTGCAGTGGTTCTCCAGCTGGGGATGCCAGATGGTGCTTCTTGGACAGAAACAGATAAAGCCAACTTCTTCCTGTTTTAGTCTGGCTTCCTCAAGCTCAGCTGCTATCGTGGAGGTTAAAGATGGTATCCCAACGACTCACTTATTATACACTATACATTTCACAGAAGGCTTATTAGTATTTCTTAATGCAGATGCACAGAGCAAAACTTCCTGCCTGATGGTCAACCATAACCTTGAAGCTATTTTTAAAAATCATCAAAGCTCTGTTTCCACTGTGATTAACTGCCCTGAATGCTGGATTTGTGCATAACAGAGAATACACCCCATAGCCTGGGGGGAAGCTTCACTTTTTGAATAGCAGAATGATTGAACACCTCAAGTCTGCAGGTAGGACCTAAAAGTTGGTTAATGTAACTGATGCCACCTATGTTTTGTGCATTTCTTGTGTTCCTGTGAAATGGGGTCAATGATGAATCCCAGCAGGTATGTTACCAGCCTTTTGCATCCTCCAATGCATTCAATCAATCTGCAGCTGTTCTCATCTCACGGCTTAAGATAGTGGACATAGCCAAGGACAGCGTGAATGTGAGTGAAAGTGGAGAGGGTTCAAGGATGATACAGAGTTTAAGTGAACTTCTCCCAGGAAGCTGAGAGGGTGCCTTAATAGTTACGAAAAACCTATCCAATGTTACTTCAGCCTTCTGGCTGACATTTTGATACAACATGTATGATGGAAATGAGCATTTTAATTTCTGCAATAACTACCACAGTACAAAAGTATTGTTCAGAAATTTTCTCTTACTGTCTGGAATGTTAGTTTTTATGGTGCCATATACATGTGCAGTATGGACAAGTTACAGTTGCTGTGAGAGGGTTAGTAATGAAATTCTTGAGTTCTCAGTGCTTAAAAATCTCGAATGAATTATAAAGGAAACCTGTTTGCATTTCATTTCCTTAGTTAAAGACAGAAAAAATAATTCCCACAACCCTTTGTGACAAAATTTGCAAAACTAACATCCCTCCGTCTTAAAGCTCTGTTCAACTTTTTTTCAAAAAATCTCTCATGTATCCCTCATTACTATGACAAGAACATTTTGAATGGGTCTGAGGAAATGCAGTGCCCTTCCTGCCACTACCATTTTCCCCACTGATATTTGTTCAACATGAGTTCTGGAAAGGTGAAATTGTCTTCAGTGTACAGAGTGGGAGCCCTGAAACTTGGGATTTATTTCTGGTTTTGGTCAATCTTTGGCATCTCCGCTGACTTCTGTAAAAGAAGCTTTTGCTGCTTTGATTTCTTCCTGAGTCTTCTCAATAGGGAGTCTAGAATGCTACTGGAAGTCTGTACAAGATTGAGGCAGGGAATTGGAAAAATCCAGGTTAGTATTCGTGCTATGTAGGTTCATTATGCCAGCATATGTAAACATCAGGTCTGTTTTGGGAACTACAAGTAAGAATTCCTCCCCCAGCAGATATCACAATTCTCTGTTTTAGAACACTCATTGCCTCCATGTGATCTCTCACATCTCCTTTCCCACTAACACACATCACTTGGTATTCATCAGCATCTTCTCATTCAGTGAGACAGTCCTTTATTATATCCTTGGTATGCACATGACTGAAAGGTTTTTATGTTCTTATCTGCACACTGAGATTGTGCAGTATCTCATGAGAGTTTCTTCAGTTCTCACAGTGTTAAGTGAGAGAGGAGTTTATTGTTATCACAGCTCAATGTTGTTTCTGTTTATCTGAGAAATCCTCTCTTTGAGAATGATTTTTGGAAAGTTTCTGATATTTACAATGCCCCCTTCCTCCAGTTAAAATAAAAAATAATATCTAGGCACTGAAAACAACAGGCAACCATGTACCACCAGGAAAACAGTTCATTTTTTTCCTGATAAGAGAATAGTTGGAGTAGAACATGACCAGAAGACAGCCAGAGCAGCTCTTTTGAGTCAATCTGCCTCCTCTTTGGACCTCATTCTACAGCAGAGATAACAATAAAGGATTTAATAACAGCCAATGTCCCATTTGGAAAGGCACTGTGAGGCTCTCTGTGTATTTGAAGGCAACATCAATAGGAATTGTATGGTCTCAGGTTAAAATATGTAGGATGCCTAATAACTGGTTACTTTCAAAGCTGTACTTTAGAGGCTAGGTAAACATCTGGTAGTATTCATAGCAAAGCCAAGGTATTTGTAGAAATTACAACTGCAACATAAAATGCTAATTTGCACTCAGGAAAGACATAAGGTTATGTTTCTGTTCTGTTCAAGACACATATCTAGATGCATGTACAAAATGTGAAATCATATTACTGCTTTCCAGTTTTTGAAAATTGCTTTCAGTACAGTTTTAAGTGAAAAATGTTGCCAGTACACATCTGATGTTTGTTGTGTGTGAAACAATTGCAGAAAGCTTGTGAGCCACAATCCTTCACTTGTCTGTGACGGGGCATGCGTCTCCTTAGAGTAATTTGCTGTCATTATAGTACAACAGTGTAATGGTCACAAGTCCATGTGAAGGGGGTGAGTTGGGCACTTGATATTAAGGCTATAGGTATACAGATGGGAAGAGACAGGAGGATATGGGGTAACTGTGGTAAGAGATGGAGGGGAAAGGGCATAGTTTGAAGTTAGTGAAAGACAGTGAAAAAGAAAAAAATGAAGGAGGGGAGAGAAAAGACAAAATAGACAAAGGATAAAAGAATGTATAAACAACAGAGACCCAGAGAAGTCAGAAAATGGATAAGACAGCTTACAATAAGATTGATTAATGTATTACATAGTCATTAACAGTGTAAATGAATGAATAATGAGACAATAAGCACAGGTGCCTCCAATCTGCTCTGTCTTCCAGAATGCTCATTTATGGCAATTTGGAAACCTGTATGTATTGAGGAGGTTGGACAGGAAACTGTGGAGAGTAGACGTCTCCACTGGCCCAGCATTACCACATAGTCTGTGCATTAATCATCGAGTCTTGGAATCTAGAGAAGCAGCAGTTGTTTTGAGAAAATTATGAGGCAGGGCTTTAGTGTAAAAGAAGGGTTTGGATGGTAGCAGTATAGGAAGAGGGATCTAGCGATCAAATGCTGGGAAGAAGATGACAGAAATATTAACATCTTCACACTCATTTATCTGACAGCACTCTGCAGACATGTAATTGTTGGCTACAGAACTGATCCAAAATTGATTTGAGCAAAGGAGATATTTTCAGTGAACCTTGTTGACATCTGTTCTACTCCAAAGTAAAAGAGTACCTAAATTTAACAACTTGGGTCTAATTCTTAATAACACTGACAATGTCTATATTTATATAAACACACATTTTAATATATATCTTATTTTTTCTTTTGCTGAAAATAAAGCAATCAAAAGGCAGGGGAGAAAATTGTTCTAGAGATACTACTAGGATCGCTTTCTGAACATGTCAGCCACTTACTTTATATATTAATTTGCATTTGAGAAAAAACAACACAGATCCAGAGGTGCAAGAAGAAAGAATAATAAAAAATTACTGAATTACACTATGAACAGCATTTTTAAATGAGTTGTTTCATAACTGTAAATCAGATGTTCTTCTTCTAGTCATTCCCAACACTTGTCCTGTGCTGGACAGTATTGACCTTTCAGCTCACAGAGTATGAATCTCAGTTTCAAATGTCATCTGAATTCCTAAATCTCTAACCTTTTAGGGTTCCAATTACTTACATCCAAGTTGACTAACTTCATGAATGGGACTTACTTGCTTGCTTACAACAGTAAAATTTGGTTCAGTGGAGAAGATCCTGGGCTATTAAGCTTGACAGCTCTGCCAGTCAAAGGTCTGACCTGTAAAGTGACAGTGGCTTAGTCCTCTACAAAATATCATGTGCCCTCAACATCTTGTAAAGCTGTTGGCAGCTGTGTAAGCTTCATACCTTGTAGAATTGCTTAGCATCTTGAAAAACTGAGTCCTAACCAGACTTCATAATATAATTTTTTGGGGGAGGCTGGTTTTCTTTGTCTGTTGAAAAATCACAATGCTGTTAAAACTGGAGATAGGGCTTAAATGGAGCCTCTAAACAACCTTATCTCCTCCCTCAAATGCAATGATCCAGATAAAATGGAATGACATCCAAACCAACCCCAAGTTGGTTTTGTTTTTGCAAAACCAAAACTTGAGTGATGAGGTTTTGCAAAATTCAAACCCAAACCACTCCAGTTTGTCCATTATAGACATGAGACTGAACTCAAAACCTTTTATCTGAGCCCTCTATCCCCTCTGGACTTCAGTGGTTTGGCTAAAAATGAAACCTGGATTAAAACCATCGCTGATTTGGGTTGTGCAGATCACAACCTGACTAATGTAGTTATTCAAAACCATAACATGGCCTTCTTGTTCTATCTCTAATTAAATTAAATGCTTTGTGTCCAGAGCATCACAGAGACTGAAATGTACAGAAGAATATCAGCATAACACAACCTTCTATTTCATTCATTCCCAAAGGGCCTGATCCTGAAATCACAAAGCCCTCTCTCACCTCATCAGACTATGCTTGTGGGCACTTGGCAAGATATTTCTCCTTTGAAGAGGGCTGTTGCTGCTTTCTTTGAAAACAGTGAATTATCTTTCATTGAATTCAAGAGCAATGTACCCTTTCTCACTTGTATTTTCTGGGTACTTTGTTATCCCATATGTGTTATGAAATCCCAGATTATGAAATCTCTGCTGTTTCAGGAGGGCCTGAAGTAAAGCAGAATTGGCTGTGTCCCTATCATCAGAAGAGAGCAGGTTTATTTCTTGAACAAGTTTTTTTGGTCTCTGACCTCATATAAGTCTGGTACCAGAAGAAACAGGGCTCCCCATATGGGCATTTCCGGGCATTTCGGATAGACTCTACCGTCTTGTCAATCTTCCTAAGAGAGTCTCCTGGCATAAAAGTAGCAGACACAGCTCCTAAGACAGTCCTAAACACCTTCCTGGGCAGGGCCAAAGCAAGTTCTTGAAGGACTTTCTGTGAACCTTTGCCCATCCTAGATTTTTGCTTGTGATAGATGTATGTTTTCTCAGCTTTGGCACTGTATCTGCCTTCCCTTTCTGCCACAAGCAAAGGTCCAAGGGCAGTGTTTTTCCACCTCTGACTGTCTGTGGAATACTTTGAAAAGGTGAATGGTAATTAAGAAAAAGAAGCCTAGTGGCAATAAAATTTAAGGCAGTATCATGTACTCTACCTCTCCAGTGCAACATTTTAGGGGGCCTACAAATACAGATGCCTGAAACCACCATCGGTCTTCACAGAGAGGTCTCCTGGAGAGATGAGTGCTGCTGAGAAGCCAGCTCCACCCTGGGTGTCAAAGGAGACAGAGTGTCCCAGCTCCCCCTACCCAGGACCTGTTGCTTTCCCAGTAGCTGTGCTAACAAGCCAAGAGTCCTTTATCCAGGTCTGTAGGATTGTTGCAGGCTAAACTTAAGCTAATGCTTCACTTTATTTATTTAGCTGGATCCTATTTTCTGATATTTTGGTTGTTTCTTACAGGGAACTTTTTACTTCTCTGTTAGCATTCTGCTGTTCNTGGTGTTTAATGATAGGACAAGGGGCAATGGGTGTAAGCTGGAACATAGGAGGTTCCACCTAAATATGAGAAGAAACTTCTTCATGGTGAGGGTGACAGAGCACTGGAACAGGCTGCCCAGGGAGGTTGTGGAGTCTCCTTCTCTAGAGACATTTAAAGCCCGCCTGGACGTGTTCCTGTGCAACGTGGTCTAGGTGATCCTGCTCCGGCGGGGGAATTGGACTAAATGATCTTTCAAGATCCTTTCCAAACCCTAACATTCCGTGATTCCGTGATTCCTGCCATTCTCTGCGTATTTTTTTTTTTTTAATGTTTGGATTCCAACAGGAATAATGCAGGAATAATGGCAAAGGAGAACTTTTGAAGAGCAGCATAGACAGATTAAAACCACCCCACTTATGAAGGGGGTCTTAAAGTACCAAAACCCTTTAACTTAACAACAATAGTTTTCCTTGTGTGCTCCAGGTGCCAAGACTTATACCCTTTCTGTATGGTTACAAGCTACTCTGAGGAGAAACAGTCACAGAACTGGAGCAAACTGGACATTTAACCAGATAGCTGGCACAATTACAATTATACTACGAGTCAGCTTGGACTAAAAAGTTGAATGAAACTCAATGCTCAGTGTCTTTTTTTGCCCTAAGCAATTACTTTTATCCAGTGTGTTCTCTTAAAAAGAAACAGCCTAAAAGCTAAGGACATAAATGCAATCCTGTGTGCCTGAAGTTAAACAAGAAAACCCATGCCAGCAGTGCCTCCTTGCCCTGCCCAGGAGCCCCAGGGGAGGGGATGTTGTGGGTTCATCCTCTCTTTTCATCCACAGCACAGGGCAGAAGGAGGTGGCAGAGTTTTGTTTCATGAGAAGAACAAGAGAGGGATCCTCTTCCTTTCTCCTCTTCAAACTCAGGAAGGAGGAGGCAGTTGAGATTGGGGTAGGGGAACAGATGGAGTTCATGGGAGAGGGTTGTACCTTCTCTTTGGCATCATGGACTCTCTCCAGAGAATCCCACCACTTAGTTGTTAAAACAAGTAAAACTTCCTTCCCCTGCCTCGTATCTTCCTGTTGACCCAGAGTATTTCCCTCCTAGTCTTCATTCGGTGCTACCACAATATATTGCTCTTCAGCAATCCCACCTGTTGGACAGTTTGCAGGGCTGGAGTAGTAAATGTGCATGCCTTATGTCTGGGTCTCTGTAGTACTGCACATCTGGGTAAGATTAAACAAAGCCAGGGGTGGGAAGTGCCAGTATAACAAATTGTATAAGCTGTAAGAGCTCAGTTTAGGACCTGTACACATGTTTTCAATGTTAATTTGAAGTAAACCTTTTCAGATTCATGCTTCAATGTTCTTCTGCAATGTCTAGTACTGATGTAACTCCAATGCCTTTCATCCTTAGGACTATATCATTACTTGGCCTATTCTGCCCAGGCTCCTAACACAAAACCATATGGTTAGCAACTCAGACATTTTCCTGTCAGAACAACTGTCCCTGTATAGCTTTTTGTCAGGCTATCACTAGGAATTTTCTCTGGTGTGAAGCCAGGCCCAGCCCTAGAAGTTTATGGAGATGGAAGAGCCCAGAGCCATTGAGATCCTTTATATGGACCTTGTTATGACTCCTCTGGAAGAGCTGGGCACAGGCAGGTCTGAGTGTTGTGCTGCTTAAGACCCTGACAAGTCTCTGGGCTCAGATTACGGTGAGCATGGTGAGGACTGAGTCCCAGTGGCAGCCTCAGCAGTGTGCCTGGATGGCAAAGTTGCTGCAGATCTGTCTCTGCCTTCTGCTATCTCATGGCATCCAGCTGCCCTTTGTGAGCTGGGAGTAAGTTGGACTAATGTTAAACCACGTAATAATATAGGTGTTTCAAAACTTGCTGCTCTGAAGCAAAAGGAATATAAAAATATTAGGGGGGTTATGTAGATGGACTAAATCTGTAGGTTTCATTTAGAAAAGACCGAATAATATTTTTCCATTCCTGTGTCCTCCAGTTTTCAAAAATATCATGCTAAGCTCCAAAGGAGACTCTGAATCTGACTTGCAAGCTCAGTTCTATGCCTCTCTTTGTGTCACTCATAGGCATGACCAAAGAGAAGCTGAAGAAAGCACCACCAGCTGAGGGAAGTAGGGAAGAGCATGGCTGTCCTCAGGGACACTGATGTGACAGGTCAGAGGAAAAGTTTTCAAGTTTGGGAGTTGTGTTTTTCTATGAGAGAGAAAAATAACAGCTTGAAAGAAGATACTTGAGAGAAAATTCCCCTCCAAAGACAGTCATGGTGGAAATATTATTGAGAAGCCCAGTATTCAAATGCACTTACTACATTTAATTGAGTTGTACTGTATGGCGTAGTTCTCAAAAAGTTGTTAAAAGTGTTCCTTCTGGGAAGGGCTATCCTTCCTTTCATCCATCTGCCGTGAAAAATGTGTTTCTCACCATCAGTTGCAGAACCATTGAGGCAGAACTGGCTTGAACTATAAAATTAATAGCATGTCCATAAATAAGTGAATTATCTTCAGACATTTTGGTGGATCTCTTAAAATATTTACGTTTTAGGGGCAAGTTGGGTAATGGGTTTTCCTCAAACCTTAAAGTTTTAGTGCACAACAAAGAATGCAGAGTGAAAGCTGCTTGCCAGATGTTCCACAGCCTGAAGAGATAAAAGGAGATTGTTTTTATAAGTATAAAAGGTGGTATAGTAGCCTGTACTGTGTAAAGTGCGTATTTTTATTAAGTTATGATGCAGTTGGACAAATAATTGTCCATATTTCCCAGTCATAACCCACCTCATCCACATTGAATTTTTAGCCAGTTCAATCCTGCTTCTTTTTCATTTTATAATGCTGGAAAACTTGTTAGGATTTTTTTTTTTTAAAACAAACCCTCCTCAATTTTATTGCTCTAGTCATTTGAAATGACATCTTTGAAACTTTAGATAATCTAATAAAGCTAATCTCATTAATAGAGTGCAAAAATATCCTAATGCTCCAAAACAGCCTGGGGAAATCGTTTACTGCAGAAGACATGCCCAAAGGCAACACAGGATTCAGATCTGGACTACTGTAAATGAACTTGGCTTGGTTAGCAGTGTCTCACTAATTTACTAGGTGTTTTAGATCTGGTCCTTAATTTATAAGAGTTAAACAATCAGAATAAATTGGGTGAAAGTCGTTAAAGCAGCAGAACATGAAGAAGGTAAAGGTTTATTTTCCCGTAGGATCTACCATCTTTTTAAATTTTCTGTACTATGTTTCTGAAGTGAAAACCTTGAAATCTTGCCTCTGTTTTCAGATCATAGTAAAGAAAGAAATAGATAGTGTGCTGTCATCAAAAGCACATGGGAGCTCCCCATTTTACAGGATTCCCCAGAAGTTTGTTTTCTTTTTGGGTCTGCGGGTTTAGTTTGGTTGTGTGTGCTTCTGTGTGTCGTTAGCCTTTTGCAGAAAAAAGATGGAGAAAAAGAATACGAAAAAATCTAGTTTTTCTCTCACCTTATCCCTCAATGCAACCACTACCTCTGAATTTTATGCTTGAACAATGGACAGAATTTTAAAAATCCAAATCTGTCTCAGTAATTGCTACTTGAGTAAAAAATATCACAATATATTACTTAAGAATATTATCTATATAATTCTGAGATCCTGCTAAGAATGAATGGCCAAAACATGAAGTGAATAAAGGAATCCTTCTTCCTCTCTCCCAACCAGTTAAAGAGTAAGAAGTAATTGAAAGGTTTCAGGAAGAACCAAACAAAAATAAGGAATTGCAGAAGAAAACTGGATTTCCTCCTATGAAAACATGAAAATAGAGGGAGACATTTTATTCAGAAGAAAAAAACAATCAATGAAAGCTTCTTATTGAAATGTAAATCCACTTGTATTTTCCACAGATGTTTAAATGTGAGCCAAAAAAACTTTAACAAGCAGTGGAAGATAAAAACTAAAACATTAGAGACATCCTAAAATAACACCCAGACTTGTACCATCCATGTCCTGCTCCTCTAGTGGGTACATAATTGATCTGTGAGGCTTATAGTTGTTGAAACATCAGTGTGTTCCTTTTCATATTGCTCATTCTCTGAACACTGCAGACAGTCTTACCAGCACTTAAAATTTCCATTGCTTTCTATTGTCTAAGTGCCTCAAAAAGGCCCAGCCCTAGCTGAAAATATGTAGGCATGGTATTTGATTCATAGGAATTATGTAGGAATTCTATGTATTGTAAGAACTAATACCTACTATGTTAAACATAGGTGGAATTTTGGCTTTTTGGACTTAAGCTATTGCTATGAATGGTGGTTCAGTGCCACAGCTTCTCAGGTTGTTCAGCAGCTCTGTACAAACAGATGAAGCAAATACCAAGAGGGCAGGCAAAGCAGCCATCTGGGTTTCCCAGTGCTGTCTGCTTCTATATACCTCAGATGTTGCTAAAACTGGCCTCCTCTGTGTAAGCACCAAAGGGCAAATTCAATTACTGTGTCTCCTGCTAGAGTGAGGTAACCAGACATCCCAGACTCCCTGCTTGGCCAGAAGACCTGTGATTTTTAATAGCCATTAAAAATATATTTAATTTTTGCTGTTCTTGGCTGATCTTCTCCTTTCATGCTGATTAACAATGCTCTGATCTTTTACTGCTGCCTTTTAGTAATGTAACAGCCTTCCAAAATGGAAGAAGGCCATGCTATTCCTCTAACAAGGGTTTATGTACCCTGTAACAATTTTTCTTTCATGGCTGCTGCTTTTGCTAATTTCTTCAACATCCTATTCCATACATTTTATTTTAAACCTTAATTTTCTACAAGGTCTTTTATATGCATTTAATTTAGAGATTTGAGCATTGTTTCTTTGTCTGCAATCCTTGCAGACCTTTAAGTTACCAGTTGCTATTTTATGACATTTCTAATAATTTATTCTTTTGTTCTAAATGGAATATTTGCTTCTTTTGATTAAGCTGAAGCTCTTTTCTGTTAACAAGGGATGACATGGCTCGCAGACTAGACAATGGGATATGAAAATGTTTGCCACTATCTTGCTACTCCATGTCTAGACAGAGGAAGTTAAAGGAATGTATTTGTATGAGAAGGGTTTCACTTCTTTTTGAGTCTGATTGCTCTAATCTGATCCTCAAGAAGTGATTGGAATAGCTGTTAAGAGTGTGACACTGTTAATGAAAATGAACAGATTGCTACTTCTTTCTACAATAAAAACAAGTGTGTGGTGACGTTATTAGAAGAAAAATTCTCCATGTGTAATTGAGATTTTCCTTTCCTATATTCTGTTTGTTTATAGTGTAACAAAACAATTGACAGCTAAAACAATTGTGTGTTGCAGGCAGATTGTTTCAAATGAAATCATATTGGTTCTTCCAAGTGGCACACTGCAAGACTTGTTGAAGACTTAAGTAGCAGACACATATATATGAATCCCTTTAATATGCTGTGCTTTTTTTATTGAAAAACCCTACATGAATGGAAACTTTTAAAAATGATCTATAATCACAGAAATGCTTCAGCTTTTGCAGGTGGTCAGAGGAAATTCTATTTCACTATATAAATCACCTAAAAATGTCTTGGCTTGCAAAGCTTCTGAACTCTGCTCCATACAGTATCAAAGGACTATGGGTCTTATGGAAAGAGAGCATGGATGATGAGTATTAAGTAGGAAGACTACCAGGATATACATGATACACATATGAAGAAGACCTTCTGGATAAATGGATTTATAGTGGAGGGTGTTTAGTCTCCCCTTGATGACTTGATGCCTTTACAAAATAAAAAATCAGCAAATACTTCTCTGCCAAAATAGGTTGTTGGCTATTACTGCACTTTGTTTTATCTCACATTCTCTTCATTCAGCTTTGGATCAGTGGGTTTCACCCAGTTTAAGATTTGCTGTGGTTCCGATGCTTTTATTCTTACAAGAAGAAGAGTTATCTTAATACCTCCATTAATTTACTATGTAATGACAAGGTCACAGTGCTACAGCATACGGATGCTAATGGGAGAAAGAGGTAGGAGTAGTATTTTATCTCTAGGAAAACACTTTTGAAAAAGATATTTGCAGTATGTTTGAGTCAACCTGACTGTCAGTGATCCTAGTTACATTTGGAGTCATCAGTGGTACTTACCTAAAGCTAGCAAGCTAATGCTTCTGAAGGCTTATGGAAGTTTTATTTCAAGGTCAATGTTGATTTACAATAAAAATGTATATGCTGGTTTTGCTAATATTATGTTTTCTTTATGTTTATACAGCATTTGCAAGGGCTGCAACATTGCTGTGCTAAACATTGCCCATTCACAAAACAAAAAGAACTCTCTAAAGGTCTTACAGATCAAAACAGGGAGTATGAAACATGGCAAAAGAAAATATCTGTTTTACAAAGTGGGGTTTGAGGCACAGATCCTCCAAAATGCTTCTTGTTTTATGTACCTAAATCTCACTGAAATCAGTGTAAGCCAAACATCTAAGTGCCTGGAGCACCTGAGATGCTGATGCTGGCCCAAGCTTCCGTTGCACAGTGAGGTGGAGGTGAGCCAGACAGATTGGGTGGGGATGCAGGGTAGCTTGGCTTGTGGAGCAGCATCCCCAAGCCCACAGGAATGCCTCTCTACAAACTGATCAGACAGGCACACCCTCATCCATTCTCATTCTTGCTCAGTCAGTATCCTTCTCTAGTCTTCTGGTTTTGGGGTTGTTTTTTTCTTGTGGTTTGTTTTTTGTTTGTTTGGGTTTTTTTCAGTTTTGAATATAACATTAATGGAATCATCAGGGTCTGACTGAATTATGTTGGCACCTTCCTAATGATTTGTACTTGGGCATTTAGGAAGCCTGGAGCTGATCCAAGGCCATTTGAACATCAGTTTTTATCCACTCGCGCTATCCTATATCCTTTCTTAATTTTTTTCAGAAAATATTGCGTATGAAGGTTCTTTATATAACTGCAGTTGTGTTCTTAGGATGGCTTCTTTTGTAGAATGTACTTCAATATACACAGTCTGTAATGCAAGCATACATTTTCAATGGTATGTTTCAAACCAGCTGGGTGCTCATGACACAAGGCAGTGTAAGGGCAGAGGTCTGTTTCCAATCTGAATAATTAGCTCCACTATCATCACAGAAGCTCACAGAAGTACTTCTGAGAGGCTTTCTCGTGCCCTGTTCACAAGGGTGTGCCATTGCCCAAAGTTTAAAATTAACTGTCAAAGTTGAGCTAAGTGAGGACTTGAATGACCCCTGAACAAGACAACTTTTTCTGTATACGAATGAGTTATATCCATGGTGAATAAATCTCACAGGATCAAACCTGTAGATAGTGAAAAGTAAACAAGATGTTAGCAATCCACTTTAATCACACCAGACAGTTATTAGTAACAGAACAGGAGGAAAAAAGAAATAAGTTATGCTCAGTATCTTGCTTTAAAAAAAAGTTCAATAGAAAAATCATTTCCATTTGCTTGAGCTGCTCTTTTCCTATCCTGCTGTCTTCATCTCTCAACTGCCAAGGACAGAATGATGTGACTCAGACTTTTTAATCGAAATTGTATGCAGACAAATCATAGGGCTGCTGCTCCCTTGGAAGCCAGTGGCAAAATTTCCACCAACTTCAGTGGAAGCAAGCTTGGTCTATCAATGGATAGGGAAAAATATAACATCAACCTGGGTGATCCAGAAAAGGGTCCCTTACATTTGTGGGATCATGCCCTGGTTCATGTCCTGTGGTACCTTACTGGTTCTTGCATAGCTGCAGGTCTTGTGGTTTCTCTTTTTTGAGTCTGCACTTCTGCCCAGCTGATTTTATAGTTAACTTCTGATGTTTAGCTTAAATTTGTCCCTACAGTGTGTTAGACTGTTCCAGCATGTCCTATACCTTGTCAAATCCCTTTAGTGCATTCTGTGTAGAGTAAGATATCTTAAAACATCTGGTTTGAAAGTTTTCTTTTGTTTTCTTTAAAGATTACACTAGTGTAACTCCTTCTGATCATCTACCTTCAAATCTTCCATGATTTACCTAATCTTCTATGAATATTCATCACTTTTTCCTACCCTAAATGCAACTCTGCATAGAGCACTGAATGTGAGACTACAGTTCCCGGGGTTGCAGTGCCAGAGCACTGGATGGTGCTGAGTGGTTTGGTTTGCTCCAGCAAAGCACTTAAGCACTGCTCAAAAACAAAGCAAGTGAGTAATCCCAGAAGCAGAAGACAGTGTCACTCCTTTCATACTTTTACTGAGTGGAATTCAATGGACTTGTCAGCCTCCAGCTAATAAATGGGAACGATTGCAAAGTAGCTGGCAGTACCAGAGCTGTCAGACATACAGAGACCAGGGAGACTAGGGCTGTAGAGCAGAGTCTTTACAACATTGACAGAAGGAGGACGTTTTTTAAAGAGAGATGCTTTAGTTAGATGTATGCTCAAAATCCACAGCTGAAGCTATTTATTTTGTCTCATTTTGAATATTACTCAGATGCCTGGCTCATCAGTGAGCCTGCTAGACTATTGTCAGTGATCTATGGGCAGTATAGATGGGTTATCGCCTCTTCTAACACTCAGAAAAGATGTTGGATTGATTAGTGCCAGAGACCGAGGCTCTCTAACACAGTGGTTCTCAATCTCTTCCAGACTGTGACCCCAAGTCAAAAAAAGGGGGAGTTTCTGGATTCTTCTTCTCTGATCCTAATAAAAGAAGGGTGTTTTTTGCACACGTGTATGTATCCCTGCAGACTCATCACACCCAGTAGACTGATTTTACAATTATTTACTCATTGACTGGATTAAACATCTGCAGCCCTGGAAACATCATCTCTTTCACATCCACTTATAGTGGAGTCCTCCATGGCTTTGTAAGCCAGTAAGCTATAGACCTGCTGTGCTCCACCTCCCTGTTTGGAAGTGGCCTCTCCAGCTATTTGCTTTCTACTAGGCTACTTTAAATCTTCTCCTCTCTTCTCTGTGGAATAGATAGGTCATCCTTGCTGATTTGGGGGAAAGGGAGAGAGCTGGTTCATATATTAACAAAAAAAAAAAAAGATTTTGCAATGTTTATGTGATCGTAAAATTAATTGGATTTTCATGAACAGCGAGCTGAACACTCAAATTTTTCATGATAAGAGATAGTTGCAGTGTGGACAGCTGTAATTCCTATAAACTTTTTGGTGCCATTGATCAGTTGAAGTGAAAACAATCAAGTCGGTTCTGCCAACTCCTCCAACCATGTACTTCTGGTGAGCTAGGCAGCAGTGTGCTATTGCAGAGCATGCGAAGTGCCGGGACCTGGGCTGTGGGCCCTGAGTTGGAGTTGACTATGGATGAGTCACAACCCAGCAGAATGTTTTGTTCCCCAAGTGGTTGGTTTCAGGCCCCAGAGACAGAACCTGGCCCACCTGTGTGAGGCCCTGCCTTCCCCCAGGTGATCGTGGTTGGGGTGGTGGGCGAGGCCAGAGCTATATCAATCAGGAAGCTATGAGGTTGAAAAGAGTTCCTGTTGGGGCCAGTTGGAGGAACTTGCTATTGGAAGTAGCTTGCTGAGCTCTCAGTTGTGTGGTTCCTCCTCGGCTTTTGTGGTGGCTGATTCAAGATGGAGGAGAGTAAAATATGAAGATATGCTGAGGGGATGTTGTTGAGTTTGGTGTTGGTCTGCAGAAGAAGAGAACTGGCAGCACAAAATAGATGTTATGAAAGGTCAACACAGTGCTAAACTTCTGTGGAAATTTGTAAATGTGGGTACATTGCATAGCAACAGATTTTCTCAGTAATATGTGGAAATAGAAAAAAGAATACTACACCTCCTAAATGAAAAGTTTGTTACAGGTCATCCATATGCTCTTCTTTTCCACAATTTTTCTTCATTTTATAAGTGCAATTTAAGCTATTTTAGTCCATTTTACAAGTGCAATTTAAGCTATTTTGGTCAGAGACCTTGCCTTGCCATATAGTCTGGTCTGCTGCCTATTCCCACAATTTCTATGTTTGAAGCAATTCTTCAGGAAAGAAGGTTGGTTTTCCCATTTGTGAGCCAGAGACACAGACTGCAGATAACTGGGAGGCAAAGTGGACTTGGAGCAGCTAGTCTGAAGGGGGAGAGTTGGCACAGGAAGAGTCCTTCCAGCCCTTTTGGGACCGAGATGTTTAAGGAGTAGTGGGGAGCACCACATAACAGTATATAGAGCTCAGTGTTCGTTTGTGCCTCTCATGGGTAGAGAGCTGAGTGGAGATAGACACTGGGGAGACTTCATTCCCGCTGACCTCAGCAATGTTGCTGGAGGTATGTTTCCTCTTCCTTGCTGTCTTGTGACTCCCATGAAATAGCTTTAGGTAGACTCTTAGGCGTAGCTTTGCAGCATGGGAGCAATAAGCAAAGCAGAAAGCTAAATTTCTGAAACTTCCCTTTCAAGACCCGTCCCTTCCCAAATTTTATTGTAACCTCAGCAGTATTATATTTGTGATAGCATAACTCAAGGCTCTGTATGCTAGTCATGAAATTATGGAGTTGTTCTGGATGGTGTTGAAAATCCAGATTTTTGATATGTGCTATCTCACACAAGTGGAACAGGACAGATGTTGACCTCTTATCCAGGTACACTCTCTCTGAAGTACTCCTCCAAGCACCTCTTCCTCAAACAGTAAATAAATCACAAGGGAAAAGAGGATGATATTATTATTTGACTAAAATCCTAAATTGGTTTTCAATGAGCTATACATTAAGTTTACATTTATCTTACTATGCTGAATAGTGTGAGATTTTTCTCTGGTCTGCTTAAACATATCAATGCATCTATAGTTGACAGTGGCAAACCACTGCATCAGATCAAATGAAGGGTAAAAATGCAGTTTTGCCTGGAAAATATCACAGTGATTTTCTTTCCCCTCCTCCCTCCAAGTTTTCAAATGATACTGTGTAATTGACATTTCCCACTGGACAATAAATAACCTGTTCACTGAGGTAAGTCTGATGAGAAAGAAAAGGGAGCTGTGGGAAAAGATACCTCTTGTGTTTATTCTAAAATGATGCTCCGAGGAGTTAAGCAAACTCAGAAATCCGAATCTTGCCAACATCTGGTTTGTATCAGCAGAACCCAAAAGCTTATAGCAGTCTGGCTGGATCATTACACTGTGTCTGTGCATGTGTGTGTCTTAACTTCTACTGACATTACCTGACAGATCACTAGACTGGAAGATGCTCATGCTTCTTCAAACACACACATATCCACAAACCAGCATTAGAAATATTCTTTATCTGCTTTGCTCCTCCATCCCATCCAGTGCCAGTCATATGAAGAGTGCCATCTCTTACGGTTAGTCTGGTCACCTAATTTAGTTACCTACTTTCTTCAGTAAGAATATAGCAGATCTTTCAGAAATACTGGGTGTTAGTCTCTACTCAACCACCTCATCTGCATATCTTTCTGCTGAGGATAGACACCTAATGGGAGAGGAGACTAGGGGGACACTCCACATAGCAGTGGTCTCATAGGCAGTGGGATGCCTTTAATGCTGAACCTACTCAGCTGAACAAGGAGCAAACTAGGCATTTCAACCCTCTCCCTCCAAGGTGACGCCCTAACCACTAGCTTACAATCATATTCCTTGTTGCCTTTTCATTGGCTGTCCCCACAGCTCTTGCATGCCTGGCTGCTCTGTGGCTCAGTTTCAAGAAGGAGAGGAATGCTCTTGCCCAGCATACCCTATGATCTGGTGGTTGGAGTGCTTCTTACGGAGTGAGTGGGCTTAATCCCTCTTAGGCTGATGAGTCCCTTTTGCTTCCTGCTTAATCCTTTACTATCCAAAGGCAGTACCAATACGACTTCTGACTGTCTTTAACTGTTTGTGCTTCTCCTAGAAACTTGTGGAGTGTTCAGGTACACTATTAATGCACTGAAATGATTCTGCAGCTGAGTTTTCTGTGCCTGTCTCTGCAGAGCATGCACTTTGGGACACAGAGTGAAGAAAGATGGAAATGCCCAAAGAACATTTTTACAGGAAAACCAAACAAATTTGGGTCAAAGAGTGAAAGTAGGATTGTATTAGCATTTGCATAAACCTGCTAGTGTCTGCAGGTAAGAGTTAAAGAACAGGATGCCACCTTGATCATCTGCAGAATTTCACAGACAGTGCTGCTCAGGATACCATCCTGAAGTGCTCCAGTCCTTGGGAGCAGCTGTCTCTGTTTTAGTCCCTCAGGAACACATACAAGAATTCTTGGTTTAAAAAGAGGCAGCACATACTCTGGAGACCTGTTTCTGTATCCTAGTACCTTCACGTGACTATTCTTGCGTAGTTTTGAATTTCCACTACTTTGGTTACATTTCTCCTTGTTTGAATATTGACGGGGTTTTTGTTTGCAACTTTCTTGTTTTTCTTTCTTAGAAATAAAATTTACAAGTGACCTGTGAATCTTATGGGTTCTTATATCAATAAAAAATGGCTAAATCTGCTCCTAAATATTGTTGTGTGATACACTTCTAAAGTTACTAACTAGTCAGTTAAAAGAACTGCTAATGCACAGTCCAAATGTTCTAAGATCTTCTGTCTTAGTGTTTACCAAGTTTCTACTACAGTTTAGCCAACTAAAATTGTCTTCTTAAGTTACAATGTTGGGTTTTTTTCTATTTTTGCAGAAATGTTTAGGGAGTAATGTCCTCATTCAGTTACACATCCTTGTACTCAGATATTCTTCACAGCTAACAATATTTCAAAGCTGCTTTTATTTTTTCCCTCCTTCCAATGTTGCATATTCCTAAGATCTGATGATCTGTTGTTAGAGAGACACCAGGATGTGCTTCTATGCCCCTGTATCCCTTTTTTTTGTCTTTTTTAATCCATTCCTCTGTACTTGTTTCTCCTCCTTGTTGCCAGTTGTATTTCATATTTTTCATCTGTGCCTCTGTTCTAAAGAAAATACTTCTGCAATGTAATTCTGTGCTGTTGTATAATGAAGATAATATGCTGAGCTTGTTGACTCGTAGACCGCTGTATTTTGAATTTTAATGTCAAAAAGATGTGATTAGTAAAAGCAGAAGAAAAGTTTTCAAAGATTTTGAGACGTCTTTGGAGAGCCTCAAAATCGGCAATGGGAAGCAGGAAACACACATTTCCTATCATACATTTTTTCCAATTTCCAAAACATATATAATTATGGCCAATGCTGTT
Source organism: Brachypteracias leptosomus (assembly GCA_013401335.1). Lineage (NCBI taxonomy): Eukaryota > Metazoa > Chordata > Aves > Coraciiformes > Brachypteraciidae > Brachypteracias > Brachypteracias leptosomus. The sequence goes on along the minus strand of VYZX01028235.1, from coordinate 60,909 downwards.
TAAATTATACTCTGGAAAAAATTATTTAAATAGAAAATTCCACCGCATTAGGAAAAGCTTGTAGCTGCAGAAGAGAGGCTGTGTCTAGCTTCCTCTAGCTTGCTGCTCTTTTCCCAGGCTTAGGCAGTGTTTGGAGATGTGCAATTTATACGCTACACAGGTTGTACCTTTGATTCCAGGTCTGGCCAGTGGCAGTCAGAGATCATGATAACTTTGACTGTGGTGTATTTGGGTGAAATGACTTACTCTCAGCCTAAATAAATTTCATTGTACAGGCACAGCAGAGTCTTTGAGAGAGAAAGGGAGTGATAAGCTACATTTGGCAGTATAGCTCTGCCCATTGTATATGAGGTGTTTTGGTGGGGTTTTACCTGACCAAAACCAGTGCTTTTCCTGTTGCAGTGGTGCAGTAAGGCTCAGTCAGATATATTCAGATTTTGGTGCAATACCATAAAGCTCTTGGATAAACCTCTTTTGACTACTTGTATACTTGAACTGAGGCTAGCATTTTGTGTTGGGTTGGGCTGGTGCTATAACGAGCACTAAATGACTTGAATTCATTCCCTTCATCTTTTTTTAAAGCTGTCAATGCTTTATTTTTAGAAAAAGCATAATGGAAGCAATGGTGAGGGGAAAGAGAAAACTTCTCCCAGTGCTAATACCTTATTTTGAGTCGTGGACGTGATGAGAGGTATTGCCTTTCCTAATTCTGTAGATTAATGATTGATTTACCAGGAAATGTGATGTTATTACAAATGTGGAATCTAATTTGGATTTTGATGCTTGGGAGTTGCCTGGGTGGGGAAGGAAAGTGGGATCTAGCCCTTATTTTTGCTCCTCTTCTCAGCCTTGGGAATGTACGTGTTCAAATAATATTTGTCTCACTCCTTTTGCATGGTCTGTTTTGTCATTGTCACTTGCTGAAGCAGACCAAATACTGTTAGCACAGGGGAGTCCAGACTGCACACTTACTTTGCCCTGTCAGGCAGTAGCTACATCTTAGAAGGAAACCGCAGTACAAAAGTGGGATCTCAGGTTCCATGCAGTGTATGCAAAACAGTTTCATTTAAAATGTCAGGCTTACCTTGGCAGAGCCACTCTTTAGTAGGGATTAAGGCTGCAAAAACCACTGAATCATACTCTGTGTTTCCATCTGTGTGCCAGGTCACAAACATAAATTGTAATGTTGACGGTCATCCGTCATCACATAAGGCTCTGGCATACTTTTTCGTTCCTTAAATATGAGTGGAATGAGAAGGTTACTTGGAAAGTCATCTGTCTGAGAAGCTGTCCTTTTACAATTAACAGGCAATCTTGAATTTCATCTCTGGAAGATTATGAAGTGAAGAGGAGGGGAATGGGATGTGTATGGTAGGTTACCAGAGCCTCTAGTAAACCAATCTGACCATGACCCAAAAGGCAAAAAAAGTTGGGGGAATCAGACAATGCTATTTTTTTAAAACAAAAATGTGTAAAGATGACCTCAAGCATCCAAATTTGGATCTAAATGTGAGTTTAAATTTCAAGCAATTCTAAACTGCAGGGATGTTCAGAGGTGGGAGTTTGGTTTGGCTTGGCTTGCACCTGGTACCAAGGAATCACTTTTCTTTCTAAAGGCTTCTCAGACACCAGAGTGAGTGAAAAAAGCAGCTCTTAGGTGGGAGAAGTAGAGTAAGGGAAAGTAGCAGACTAGATTGCATCCATAGCTGTCGATTAATCATGTAAAGTTTGCCATGACAACCTTACAAGTTATCTGAAGCTATCTTCTTCCTCTGCATCTCTTCACATCTATACTGTACGTCAAGGGCTGTTATCTTTAGTTGTGCTTCTATCACACCTGCAAGTTGTGTACAGTCTGATTTGGCCATAATTTTCAGAGACCTGCAACAATCAACCTAAATCATCCTGGTGCTGTAGTAAAGCAAGAAGGATCTTTTTTCATACCACCATTTTTAAAATTTTTTTGTTTTCAGATACACAGAAGACATTATTCTTTCAACAGCTTTCAGACAGACTGCAAAAGAAACTTGGTACTTCAAACTTTTGTGATGAATACTTTTTTTTTTTTCTTTTCTTGGTCAGGAAATGTGTTACCATTTTTCCACCATCTGTTGTGTGGGATATTAGATGCTCTGAAAGGAAAATAAATGCTTAAGGCTTCCTTCCTCTGGCACTTCATTAATGCCAAGAAGGAGGCTGGGTAGTGTTGCTTTAATTACCAGGCTTTTGTTAAAAGAAGTCATTGAAACTACCTGATTGCAGTTTTGCCCAGCAAAAGAAGCACAAAAATTACATCCTAGAACAGAACATTGCCTCTAGTGAAAGCAATGCTTATAATATATTTGGCTATGTGTGTTGCACGTCACAATTTTATTCCTGACTCCTGCTGGGGATTGACTTAGGCCTTGAAACATGAGGATTGTGTTTCCTGTACTAACTAATTTAACTGCTTGGTGACTTGGCATCACTGTTTTGTTTTGGATTTTTTGCCTCCTCTCTAAACCAATGTGTTGTGTAGTCTTTTGTTTGATAGGTTTATTCAGATATTTTTTGTCAGACTATAAATTAGGGTATTTTTTATAGTGCTGCTTATTTTTAATTGCTCGTTTAGGTCTACCTGAACTGCTTTCTTTTTGCTATCAGTCTTTACTCATATGAGGTAATGTCGAAAATTATGGTGTTTGGGTACTGACAGGGTAGTGATCTGTATGAATCTTTGGATTCATACTGGACAATACCCACAGAACTTTGCAGGTGTCCAGTGACATATAGAAGAGCATGATTTGGCTGCATGAGTAGGAATTTCTTTATCCATTGCTATGGTGGGTATTGTCAGCAAAGACACAAAGGCATTTTTTCTTGTTGGGTGTACGTCTCTCTGCAAAACACTTCTCTAGAATACCGTTCAATGAAGAAAATCTTATCCTGAATGCCGGCAGTGCATGCCTGGGTTGCTTTCTCAAGTATCAAGATTTCTATTTCCTCTCTGTCTTTATCTTACTATCTTTATTGCTGTTTTTGTAATTTATGTAATTCTGGTTTGAGTTCCCGTGAGCTCTTCCCCAGCACTGTTCCAGGTTGTTCTGTAAGCACATATCAGGCAGCAACTTACAAGAGAACTGTTTCTAAATGGGGAGCATTTTGAACAAAAGAAGAAAACTGTAATTATTCCAATGAGGATTTGAGCAAGCCATCAGAATTAACAGTGCTGCTTTTCCGAATGTGCCACTGTTTTGATTAGCTTATGTGCTTATACAATCCCCGCCGTGGCAGTGACCGTAACTGAATGCCTGTAACCGCAGGCAGAAAGCTATTAAAGCCCATCCACAAAAAAGTAGCTATTTCAGTTTTCTTCTCATCAAAAGCCTACAGTGCCCAAGTGATGCCAGCAAAGTATTTGTTTCTGTGGGATTGTTATCTCTCTCTACCATCCAAAATAATTTTTTTTTTTTGCATAATGGTTTAAACTTGATCTATTAATAATGTTTTTAAAAAGCGCGTTCTTCAACACATTCTTTCGGCAGTGCCAAAAAACAGCCCTAGAAGCAGAGAAAACAACCTTAATTTTGCTGACCACTTGAGGGAGGTGGTGTGTTGTCTGGAGGGTGGAACCAAAACTAGTTTTGTTACTAGATTGCAATAGAAATATCAAAGTTTTAAGTCATTTATAGGCAAAAGGGAATACTGGACATCAGCAGTGACTGTTTTTCCTCACTAAGCCATTCCTCATGCAGCCTATGATAATTCATTTGTAATTGGTCAGTTTCTGCTTTCTGAAGGGCATACAATTTACAGAATAAGAAAAATTAAGTCAGACCAAGCAAATGTCTTCATTTTCATTAGAAAAAAATTTTAAAAAACCAAAAACTAAGGAAGGGTTTTAAAAGCCAACAGAACAAAATGTGAGATTTCAATAGCTATGCAACATATTTTTCAGAATAAGGATGTTTGCTGACTGGCCTGAACTCAAATAAAATTATGAATGCAAAAATTCTTCATTCCCCTCAATGTGCAATACTTAGAGGCCAGACCTTTTAATCCTTTCTCTGTCTTCCCTTCTGTCCCATGGATGTTTGGCCTGGCGGTGCTGCAGAACAGCTGAGGTAAAGGCAGTACAAATTTGATACTACATTTTCCCCTCTGAAGGAGGTGGAGGTGAGCCTGGAGTTTGGGAGAAATTAGGAGCTAAACTGTTTCAGAACTGTCAGATCCGGGGTTTGGGCTGACCTCCTCAAATGAAAAGAAAAAACCTATGCAAAGTGAGCAGCCCAGGCCCCTATGTGGGCATAGTGTACAGCAGAGGACAGAGGAACTGCAGAGACAATTTTGACTCATTCCGCATGTCATATCCAATGACGACTGGCTCCATGTCCTCTGAAGAAGGTATTGCAAAATCTAGAGTAACGATCACCCTACAACATAGAGCTAGAGTAGATTGAGAAGTGTAGACACCAAAACAAACTAAAGCAGGACAGCAGGTTTTATTTTCTGAGTAGGACAGAAGCTGCTGTACGTCTTTTCTTCTGTTTGTAAGTTCTAGCTTAGTGTTTGGCCTGACCAGAGCAGGATGACATCACTGATATATACTCAGCCAGCAGTGCTATATAACCCTGGGATCCTCTTCTGTTCTTGTCCACCTAACCAGTTGTTCCCCATCCTGCATCTGAGAAGCTGATTCTTCCTGGCTAAGTGTAGTACTTTGTGTTCTTGCTGAATACCATCCTGTTTTCTTCATGTGACTTGAGTTTTCAGGATCATTCTGAGCTCTTTGGCATGTCTGAAGCTCCACCCTTCCTATTGTCTGCAGATTTAATAAGGACTTTCTGTTTTCCATCACCTAGACTGTTCATGAAAATATGTTCACTGGAGATTTCCCACAAACCCTGGTTAACAGAGATTGGCCTAAATCTAAAACACATTTTATTGTTCTCCTAAAGCTTTATATCTGCCTACTTTGTCTCAGGATATTTAATGTAAGCATTTTAATTACATGAACTTTCTGAAATATATAGTATAATGTCCTGAAGGAATGGAGTATGCAAAAGTAGGTAAAGACTTTTCCAAGTAAGTCCTCCTAACTGTGCATCCCATTTTCTAATACGGTGAACTGTCTCTTATAGATCATCAGGCTTCCTACTTAAAATACTCTAAATTTAGGAATCTGTGCTCAATAGATTGAATTATGTGCAGGGTTTCTGTCTCTTTCTGTTTTTCTGCCACTTTTTGTCTTGCAGCAAATAGAGTTTGAACCCCAAAATAACTGCGTGAATTTGCAGATTACTAAGAAACTGAAGTCTCCTGGAAAATGAGGGCTCTGAGTGACAAATTTGACACAAATAATGCTCAGCCTCTGTAAAATAATAACATGCTGATGAAGTGTCAGCTACAATATCCTGTAGCTAAATAAGTTACAATAGTCTTCTTTTCCTCACCAACAAAATAGATTTTATCCTACACACATCATGTTGACTGCTGATTTTGACAAGGTCTCTGTGGTCCCACATTTAGCTGGCAATACTTTAAGAAGCCACAAAGCCTCCTGTTTATTATACTCTCACTCTTTTCTGCATCCTGTCTACTTGACTGATATTTTCTTTCATGAGAACTCTTCTACCAAGGGCTTGTAGAGCCTTCTTTTGCATATTAACCTAATCAACTATGACTGTTTTGAGTTCCTGAAATGTACTCTTGAAAGGATGTAGAAGTGCTTGTTATTCCCACATGAAGGAGACAGTAGTAAGTTAGATGACTGACAATGGAAAAAAAAACCCAAATAAAACATTTGATGAGCTCCATATAAAAAAAAGAGAGTTAATGACTGTTTTAAAATATGCATAGTATATTGCTTTTTAATCTTGACCAAGACTTACCAAAAAGTTAAGATACATAAGATGAAATACAGTTAAGTGGCTAGTAAATGATAACTGCACATGCAGTACTTCCCAACACACTATGGTTTTTAGCAGGGTTTGATTCTGAACTGTCTAATAGAAGCTTTCTTAATTCTTGCCTTTTACTGTTGTAGTATTTCCATTTTATTGCTGCTGAATTTATCAGTCAGGTTTCTTGGGATTTGATTTGTAAAGACAAAGATGAGACAGTCTGAGCTCACTGCCCACTCCAAAAACATCTACCTTTTGGCATTTCTGGTAAAGCTAATGCTCAAACAACATATCTATTTAAGAAAGGAGATGGTTTCTGCTTGCTGAAGCCCTTTTGGTAGCTATTAATAAGGCACTGAAAAAAATGTTTAGAATCCATTTTTTAGCTAAGTTGTTGTATACTTAAAAAGAGGCAACAGTAGAGATTTGCACCCATGGAGGGTGAAGGGTTCAGGTGTTTTACATCTTAATTAAAAAACACGCAAGCAAAAAACACTAGTCAAAGAATTCTGTTGTAAGTGTGGCTGGGAGTGGACATGCGGCTTATCTCCCCTTTTGGTTAGCTTGTGACTTTGTACTTCACTGCTGGTAATTGAAACAAAAGTTATATTCACATCTATTCAAGCTAATAGAGGGAAGACAGACATAGCTAAAGACTTCCTCTGTGAGCTAGGGTATGGTGAGATTTGTTACACTGAATGCAGAAACACAAGCTATTATAATGCACTGCAGTGCATACTCTGTTTTTAGGACTGATTGATGACATTTCCATATATAGTTAGGAGTAAGACATTGCTTTTGAAAATAGAATTAAAACTTTCCCTTTTTAGGAGCAAGCACCACTTTGGCAACACAACCAACCCCAAGTACATTAGTTCTTTTGGTCAAAACATTAGCAGGGTACTTTGTTAACAAAATGTTCAGGTCAGGATGAGGTCAAAACATGAACTGCAAGATTTTTTATGAGCTAAATGTTTCCAAATAGCACTCCAAGTTGAAAGTGCTGAAATTAAAGCTTTTCTCTTGTAAACAGGCAGTTGCTGAGCTGAATATATGTTGTTCTTTTCAATTACTCAGCATAAGGTGATGGGACCATGCAGTGGGCCTGCGTCATTGCGCAAAGACAGATGTCACCAGAAATATCTGAATGGTAGGAACACTTCAAGGAAAAGATAATAAAGACATATTTGTGTTGCCACTTTCTGTCCCTCTTTCCAGCTTGGCAACTATTTGTCTGTTTTCCAAACTGAAAACTTAGTGTAGCAATGTATTGTCTCAATTGTAGACATGAATCTGATATTTTGATCTAGTTAATAAAATAATAACTCATGCTTCTGGAGTTAGGTCTGGATTTGCAAATGCCTATAGACATCCTGGTGGGATGGACTACTGGTAGGTTGGAGTTCACCAGCTGAACTGAAAGTAGGTGGCACTGGCTACCTCATGACATTCCTGCAAATAGTGAGATTTGATTTGGGGTACTGTTTTAATGTAGAAGTTACTTTACTTTGCTACTATATTTTTAGTGATGTATTTTGTACTGTGGAGGAGGTAAATCATAATTAAAATTGACATTGTATCTACAGATGTACAAAATAGTTCTTACATAACTAAATCCACTCCTCACTCCTCATAAGAACGTAAATTAGCAATAAGTACATTCATTTCTTTTTGTCCAGTTCTGGGTGAAAACACTTGTATTGCAGTTTGCAGTGGCAGAATAGCTGCTTCACATCATGTCAGCTAGAGAGAAGTTGTGTAACTTGTGCTCAGAAGCTGGGTCCTGCAAATCTGAGTCCAATATCATAAGAATAAATGAAGAGAAATAATGAAGTGAGATAACCTTAGTAATGACTATTGATTTGATAAAACATGTGTGAACTCGATACACAATGTACTGGAGCAGTTGAGCCAAAAAAAGTTTCTACTGCAACTCAAAATGTTAAAATTCTGTGTTATAATCAAGAATATACATCCCCAAATTAATGGATCATAACAAAATTTGCAAGGTACAGTGAAGTCTAATGAATTATACATAGTTTTGAGTCCTGTTATCCCAGTAGCTTCAAAGCAACTCAGGAAGAGGCAGCTGGAGTCTTTTCTCTCGTGCATATCAGCCACAGAACACGCATTCATGCTGTTTATGGAGTCTCAACACATCATTTTCACTGTAGTTGCTTGTGTAGAAAAATGCATTTTACATATAAAGAAGAGATTTGTAAAAACTGACTTGAGGACTGACAGACTGACCAAGACTAAAAATTGTATCAAGTGACTTTAATAATATTTGATACTCAGCTTCCCAAGAGCTGTGAAGACTTGAGATGAAGAAACCAAATTGCCCAGGACAGAGCAGACTTGCATAAATTCAAGCACTAAGACCATGACAGGCAGAGATACAAAAGTCTGGCCGCCTTGGATAAGTGGCTCTTCTTCCACAAATGTGGCAACTGAGCTATGCACTAAAGTTAAAAAAAACCCAAACAACTATTTCTTCCTTAGTTCTCTAACAGAAGTCATTGCTGGACAGACCCAATGCTCTGCAGGCCCACGCTGGCTCTGTGTCAGCATTTGCAAAGGCAGCACACTTTCTTTTCAAAACCTTTTCCTGCAAGGAACGGATCATGGCTGTCAACATCTCTGTCTACGACACATCAAATAGGAGTTTTCAGCACACAAGGACTTCATTAGGGCTTTGGTTTTCCTCTCCCTTCTCCCTCGCCCTCCTCAGCAGTAGCAGAGGTTCAGACCAGATCTGTCACTGACAGGATCACCTGGACCGGAAAAGTGCAGGCAGAATTTCAACACACTCTCTCCCTTGTTTGCCACCCCTCCACGCCTGCTTCCCACTGGCAGGATGGGAATTCACCACCCATGGCAGCACTATAGCTCCCTCCTCCAGCTCTGCCAAGGTTATGCCTAGTGAAAGTCAAGGGGAAACAAAACAAAGAATAGACAGCCTCCTTTGACAAAAAGGCCTCTCAAAATGAACAGATCCTGTTTCAGAGCAGGTGAGAAAAAAATAAAAGGTACTCCTTTATCAGTCAGCTCAGCCTGGAGGGATGGAGGATGAAAGCAACCTTTGAAACAACCTCATGAGGCAGGAGGCATAGCTCATGGGAACACTTCTAGCACAGTTTGCACCCTCCTCCTCACTATGATGTTGCTTGGAGGTGCCCTTGAGTACCTGAAGCTAGATGGTCTCTACCTGACCGCAGCCTTGGCTGTCAGAGGCACCAGGTAGGGGTGTGATGAGCTCTCAGGAGAAAGGCACAGCTTGCCCTGCATTGACTCTCTGGGCTGTACCTCTGATTTCAAGGCCATCTTGTGTGTGGAGCTTGGTCTCCTAGGTCTCACACGTCTGTGCCTGAGAAGCAGACCACCTATTTCTGCTCCTTTTCCTCATTCTCTCTACATTCGGGTTTCTGTCAGAAGTGAAGTGAGCCATCCTGACAGAAATATCCAAACCTGTCTCCAAGCAGCAGACTGGATGGCTGCATTCCACTATCTGCTTGGATTTTCTTTTTCTTTCCATGAGCTAGCACTGTAAATCCCACAGCAAGGCATGAATAAACAAAAACTAGGAAGGATTAGGATGTCCTGTTTAGCAAATCATGACTTACACAGCCCTGTCTTGCTTCCTCTGAAAGCGTGCCACAAAAGTTCAACAAATATTATTGTGAAATGAACCACAAAGTCTTTACACACTTTAGAAATGGCATCTTCACCCATTTTCCCTGGCAACAAACAAGTGGATTTAGTTTCTAGTTGATAGGAAAATCTCTAAACTTAAAACACTTGATAATTGACACAAGACTGGGGTTTTTCAATTCTTTTCCTCCCTCCTACACCCTTCCTGTATGGCAAATATAATTTAGCAGAAGATTCCAAAAGTCAGAGGGTTTTAGTCAGGATGAGAGGCTACTTGCTTTACTTTTTGCTAAGAAAACTGTCAGCAGTGACTCCTCCTGTGAAATGAAAAATTCAGAAATATTACTGGGGCACCCACCTCTTGTGTGCATGCTTGCAGTAGATGCCAGGGGGGACAGAGCATATATAAGGAGATGTTTTCTGGGGTACAGGAATGGAGAAAGAAGAAATTGTTGTAACGTGACCTGTGGTGTTATGAATTTTTGTATGCTTATATGTGTATGGTGCTTTTCATATGATATAACATAGACATATCTATAGTTTTAAGATGCTGGCCATAAGCAAGTTTATTTTTAAAAGTAATTGTCCTAGTCACTAGCCTTGGGATACATTAAAATAGCCTTTTGTACGAGAGGTTAGAGAAAATGCTGAGATTCTAAAATTGCTCATTACAGTATTATTTGTAAATATTTGTTATAACATCATTTTAAAAACAAAATCCCCTAAACACTATAGATATATCCCTACTCATGTACATAAATCTAAATAAAGACAGAAGGAAAGAAAGAGCAAGCAAACATTGTTACCGCAAATCTAATTCCTTTCAGTAACACGAGTGCTATAATTTAATTCCCCCAGCAGTTATGGACACTTTCAAGCTCCAAGAAAATCAATCATGGGGTCTTAGCATCTTAGAAAATATGTCCATGAGTGTTATGAACTTTCAATACTGGGGAACCAGGCCTAGGAATTTTGGGCTTGCTCAGATATTGTCTACACTGCAGATGAGTATTTTTCTTTCGCACATGGGATCAATTCCTTTGCACTAACAAACATCCACCCAACTCCCATTCCTTGTTCCCTGGCTTAACATCTCCACCAAAATCCTTACATGTGGTTCCTTGTGCCTGCAATAACCAGATTTTGCAGAAGATAATCCTGAAGGATGGGAAGGGGAATACTAGAAACGTGCTGAGAAAGGTGTAGAATAAAAGTTCTGGTTAAACCACCATTCTCACTGGAGTTTTAACTCTTCCAAACTTCAGAACCTTACTTCAGACTTTTATTTCTTCTCCATTTGGAGAAAAGTTGTCCTTTCTTTCCACAGAAGGTATTCAACTACTGTTCCAGCTTCATTTAATAGTAGCCCTTTCACTTTGATATTCAAGGGTTCGACCTGCATGCAGCACTCAACATGGATTCATACAGTGGTTTAATGAGGTTTTCATTTTCCCCTCTATTCCTTGTGCCTGAAATACAGAGCTGACACTTCTGGAAAGCTATCTGCATGCTCACTAATTACTTTGAAGAAATATTTAATATTTGAGCTGTGACTTCCATCCAGAAAAAGCAGTTTTGACTCTTCCTTACTAAATCAAATCTTTCCATGTGGCTACTAATTCTAGATTTTATTACAGTTTCCCCTCTCTGGAAGTGAGACTTACTCATCTCTAATTCCCCAAATCTTCCCTGGTGGCTTAAAAATGGTGTCACATTTGTTGCTTTCTGTTTTTCTAGGAAGGAGATTGATTTTAAGTGACAGATTACACATAATGTTTTCACATTGGTACATGAGTTTCTTCAGAAAGCTCGAGTGAACACCATCTGGCTCTTCTGATTTCCTGCTTCTCTGTATAAATTTTTGTTCAAAAATCTCTTCTGACACTGCAATTTGAAACAGCCCATCAGACTCAGCCTTCTGTAAAGTAAGGCTGTGGTGGAAACCTTCCTTACTAAGTAAGATTTAATTTTTTTTTTTTTAATGGCCCTATCTTTCTGGAAAGCTTCTTTTACAGCTGAATCTGTTGACTCTACAGACTCTTTGCCATGCTTTTTGCTCCTGATGCACTTGAAATCTTGTTACATTTTTTTCACTCTTGCCTCTATTTCATAAGGATTCTTCATGTTTTGAACATTTTCATGAAACTGTAGAATTTATGCTAAGTATGTGGTGAATCATTGCATTTATAACTAGAAGAGCTAAAAAAGGACACAACTTAAAAAAAGAATATGCTAATGCCTTCTCTTTAAACTAGTGGACTAACTCAATAGCTATTTTCAAAATCAGCCTTAATAAAGTACAAGGCATAATATTTCTACTGACAAACTGCTGAAAATATTGATTCTTCACAAAAAAAAATCACAAGGCTTGATTTCCTCTTGGCTAGTTAAACCAGAGTATTACAGATATCACTGTGTTTCATGCTCCATAAATGAAACTATTCCTTTCCATATGTACTACACATTACATTAGTGTTGTGATTCATAGATGAACTTTCTTGTTTGGCATTAGATCATATATACACTCAGACACACAGGCAGAACGCTTGAATCTAAATACGAAGCTTTGCCCCTTTCCAAGTGCAAATGCTCAAGGCTCTTTCGGCATCCATTGCAATCAGCTCCAAAAGCAAGTATTTTAGTTCATGGAGCTCAATGTGTCATGAAATAAAATGCTGGAGATTATCATGGGTGAATGCTGTTATGGGAAGCTAATCTGACTTGGGAAGGAGAGAAACTGAGTGTTAGCTTTTTGGTGAGAGGGAAGCAAGAAAACATACAGCTTATGTGATTCCACTGCGAGGACTTCCCCATTAAATCTGTTTTATCACAGAAGTACCTTTAGACCAGAAAGATGAACTGCCAGGAACTCTATTTGGAGGCCACATGCAAGCTCCCAGAAGGAGCTGGATTGTGGCAGCTATACACACAGACATGGAGATTTATGAGCTTTCACCTTTGGTCTTATTGATTTAGTAGGTTTAGAGCCACTCTAACAATGTTACTGGCTGGAGTTCACATTTCCATCTTGCCTTGTAGCCTATAACCAGGCCTAGACTTACTGATGAAGGAGATACCAGACAGAAGATTAACTGGTAAACATAAATTTAAATATCAATATCAATGACTCATTGTAGAATGGCTCCCAGAGGATTTTGGGATCAATAACACAAGTAGATAAAAACACAGATATGGGGCTGCATGTTTGCTTTCTATCTTTCCTCAGATCGTGAAGCTAAAAAGCGATGGCCATGCATTATACCTCTGTGTCCTGCTACAGCAATGTGATTCCTCTCACAAGCAACCGTTGATGTTTCTTAGACATGCTCTCTGTCTTGTCAGCTGAGAACATCTAGATTTGGTCCTTGTCAGTTGCATAACTAAATTGCACACAAAAAAGAAAAGCTTGGTTACCTGAGGTTTTTCTATTATGTTTTTACTGAAAAATAGCTCCTGGATTTAATAAGGGTCAGCGTGTCAATTATAGAATCTAAATTCTCTGTCAGTACTGTCTCCAGGTACTGCTATGAAGTGAGCTTTCCTATGAAATGGGGTTATTAACAGCTTTTAGCATAGAAATGATTGTTCCCATTAATATTGAGGACTGATGTAGGTAAATCCAGAAGATGTCAAGTACAATAAGATGTCTCAACCATAGGGTTTCATATTTAATTTCAGTTTTCCAAAAGCAGCAACGATGATTTCTTTACATGTGAGATGCCTACATCTCACCAATCCTACTCCCTTTTCCCCCACTATCACTCTCCCTTTCCTTCTCTCCCTCCAAATATCCATAAATGAAACAATTCTTTCCTGGTTCAACAGAAACCATTTTCAACCCTGGCCTTTCATATCTCATCCACCTAATCCACTCTGAGACAGATGTTTGAACAGGTCTTTTCCCCACGAACATTCATTAGACAGGAGTTAGAGCTCCAAAGACAATAGAGCTAAAGCAAAAATTTTCATATTATTTTTTGTCTCTGGAAAAGATTATTTTTGCATGACAATGGTCCAGCATTGCTTTTGCTTTCCAAGACTAATCGATTTGTGGAAAACCAAAAATAGATATTTTTGTTTGTAAAAGTTAAGAGTTAGGAAGGAAGCTGAAAATAAATACTAAAAAGCCAGTTAATAGTCAAACTGTTATCTATCCTGATCTCCAAACAGTTTTAGTAGACTCCTTGCTGAAGATAAAGTGAGTCCTAAAAAGATATACTACTTTTTCCCAAAGCTTTTCATTTACCTATGCTGAACAGTGCAACACTGATCTGAACCCTACTTACCAAATGATGCAGGTCTGTTTCTTTTCTTTCCAATATTTATATATATTTCCAGTATTTGTGTTATTTAGAGATTGTATAAATAATGATTTAAGGTTTTCTCCTGGCTTATTGATAAAAGTTGTTTACATTACACGGCCATGAACTGATTTCTGTGGCTGGGGATGGCTCTTGTTATTTCACTGCAGCAAATGAAATAAATTTTGCTGTCCACTTCTGCATGTTCACAGGAACTCAGACCTGGGGAAATTCGTTTGTTCTAGTTATGCTTTAATACAGTAATGAAGATGTAAATCAATTAAAAGGTCACTTTTACATTTTAAATTGATCTACAAAAAGTGATCTACAAAAAGTGATCTTTTAAAAAATTAATGACAGAATAATAACAATATGCACTATAGGAAGAAGAGGCTTGGAGGTAGGCAGTCTAGTGATAAGTAGCCACATCAAGCACTTAAAAGTCATGACTGAAACTCGTAAGCCTCATTTCTACATTTATTTTAATGGGTAATGAGCATGCCTTGTTCTTCAAAACAAAGTCATTTCACTGGGGTCTTGGAGAAGAATGAATTAGATCTCCTCTAGATTAACTTTGTTCTACAAATTTACAGCAGCTATTTAAGGGTATTGCATTCTACAAAGATGAAACAGAGTTGCTTACATTGTCAAGGAAATATTAATGCATAAGTGATGATCAATTATATAATATTTCTTTCCCTTTATGTCATTCTAGGTAGCTATGTAGTCTATCCCTGTGACACACTAGTTTTTCCTGAATGACCTCTGGACTCTCATGTCCCCAACATTGCCTCCTGCTTTGAAATTTCACTTGAGGGTCTATTACACAGTAATTACTGCATCCAGCTTGACTAGTATGTTCCATTTGCTGTAGTGAGTCAATCAAAAAGTTCCACAGTACTAAATCAAATATCTCACCATGGAAAAATATTTTAACCCTTTTACCTTTATCAAAAAAACCCATAAAATTATTTTAAAAAGTAGTTTGACATAGGTTTATGGGAAAAGGGTATGTAAATAAGAATCCTTTGGACAGCACCTTCTTTTAATCTAATCTAGTATTGGTCACGTCGTTTTGCTAGGACTGAAGGTGGCTTGCCAGGCCTGCAGATCAACTTGTTTACCCTTTTGAGCAAGCCCATCAGATGGCGCTGTTGCACATAGACTTGTAAATTCTCTCAGCCCATTTGATCAAATTTTTAGTCCTGTAAGAAAAGGGGTTTGTTGAGTCTTTTTTTCCCCAGATCTATGTCCTCTATGGGATCCATGAGAAGTAGTCACTGCTTTTTTTTTTCTGGACTTTCTGCAGTAGAAAAACTTTTACCAGGTAAAGCTATCTGACCTTGAGAATTTAGGCACAGGCACTTGAACAGTGGTCCTTGAAAGCGGAAGGAAATCCTGGAGTGGTGTGTAGTTGTATTATAAAACTAGTTCCATTATGACAGCACTGGTACACCATTGATAACAGTGATAAGGCTGCAGAGCCATGCTGAGAAGAAAGTCCTTTTCTCTTTTGCCATTTCTTCCTTTCCTGACTGCCATGCCAGGGGGTGTCAGCCATACCTTTTCTACTGGTCAGTCTGTTCTCTCCAGCTTCTGGGGATGCAGCCCCCCTGGATCAGGGTAGTGGCCAGAGTCTTCATTCAAGACAAACATGGAATATTAGAAGAAAGTATCATGGGAGGGAAAAGCAATATGCAGCTCAGGAAAAGGTCTGATTTGTTCTACATGGCTTCAGCTCTTCCTTTGCCTACCTTAAACCAACTAGCATCACACAGACATTCATTTTGTATGTGTTTTTTGCATTTTCTTTGTTACTTAAGAAAAGAGGCATTATAGGTTGGTTTAAAAGTGCTGTATTAGTCACTAAGGGACCCATGTACTCCAGCAGAAATGCCATTAACAAAATATAAAACTTCAAACAAACCAGACAAGTGAACAGCTGCATTGTTGCCTATGCCGTTCAAGAATTTTATTTTGTAAGAAATCCAGCAGAAAGCTGGTAAACAGTCAATCCGACCAATGTAGTCCTGTTACCTGCTAGCAACATCTGCTTAGGCTAGCTGGACTTGGTTTCTTCGCCTCGTGAAAGCGAACAGGCTTGAATTGTAAATAACAAAGATTCCAAATGTCCTACAAATTGACTTCCTTTCCTAATATAGTATCACATTGTTATGGTTATAATGGAATATTCTTTGTGGCAGATATTCAGCATCTGAAGAAAAAGCCGAATCATGCAGGATCCTAAAATAAAACTAAGGAAATTATGTATGTGTGTGTGTGTTTATGCGTGTGAGCTGGGAGGACATAGATCATCTTTTGCCTGCAAGTTGTATTTTAAAATATCCATTATTTATTAATCCAATCACAAGGTCAGTGATTTACTTCTCTTTCATATTTATTCCTGGGAAAAATGCCATGCTAGTCAGAGAAAGCACAAGAAACAACCCATACAGAAACTATTTGCACAGTCATTGGAGGTTCCAATATTCTTTAAATGAAGCCCCCAACTAATTTTGATGATGAATGATAGAGAAATGAAAGTCACAAATACTGGGTCAGACCTTCAGCAAGCAAAGTCAGTGTAGTTATATGAATATAAACTGGGAAAGAGCTGATTTGCAGAATATATGACATGCATCCAAAATAGGTTTAGTTGAGTGCAATGGGTCAGACAGTAATACTAGCATGGATTTTGATAAAACACAAGTCAAATTCCCCCCAGTCTCATTGACTATAGCCTGGCTTAGCCATCACCTTCATCCATTTGTTTCAGCTGAATCAATTCTGGTTTACAGCAGTGCTGCAGGAGGAACAGGTTGCTTGCTGGAGCCAGACACTTCAGCAGTGAACTCAGTGATGGATCACAGTTATTTTTATGCAAGAAAACATTTATAAGCTATTTATGAGCCATTTTTTTTGTCTGTAGTCTTGAATTTAAATTAATTCCATGCTCCTTTGTGAAATACTCATTGACTGGGAAGAGAAGTTTGAACTTTAAAATAATCCCACATCTACCCAGTTCTGCATTGGAGTTGCACTACTTGCAGCTTGAGGAGAATGACTTGCTGTGTAATTCCTCCTTTTTTGACCCCTGAGTTTAACAAAGATCTTTCCATGTTGTCACTTTCACAGACCAGCGTGGATACTCTTTTTTTCATGATGCCTTCCTTGAAATGCAGCTATGCTCTGAAGAGTTTCCTTGGAAAAGAGAATGTATCCTGCCACATGCTCTGTAAGGAAGGAAGAACGCCAGGGTGACTGACAGTTTTTGTGTCCTAATGTGAGGGTACACGCCTTCTGCAAAAGGGGACAGAGGAAAGGGCTTCCTTTTTCCATATGTGATCTATTAGAAATGGTTGGTTATAGTTTCTCAGTAAATCTGTGTTGTCCTCTTCCCACTCCTAAATCTCTGTAAATCTGTGTTGCTCACTCCCACCCCCAAAATCTTAAGACAGCAAATGGAGCAAATGACCCACCACACACTCATTAATGTTTTAGCAGTCTCACAGATGGGCCCCACAAGGATGTGAGCTCTGCACAGGACAGGCATATTGTAGCCATCTCATAGGGTTCAGCTGAGCACATGGTATCCTGGACCCAGTACCAATCATTTTAAGCTGACTGTGACCTGAAGATACAAGGTGGTCATTAGAGGTGTTAGTAGCCTAATATCATCAGCAGATTGAACAAAGCTGTTCTAGTCTTTGCCAGCACAAACATTAATAAAAGGGACCATGTCAATAAAAGTTTCCAAGATGAACCCATAGAATGAGGCACTTATAGACTATTATAAACAATTCACCCCTTGGTAGTTGTTCGTTATCAGGCTCAGTCAAAGCCTTGATAAGCCTTGCCTCTTTAGGAATCATTAATTTCCCTTGAAACTTAAACAGCTGTCACTTGTGATATTCTTCAGGTGTACATGTGGGAAAGATTAGCTAGTGTTTATAATCCAATCTGTTCATTAAGCGCCTGCTCATGTGGAACCTCCTTCGCAGGCTGAGAGTCCGGCTTGCAAATCTCCCACAGATAATTGGAGGCAGCCATGAATTATGTGAATGAGCTGTTGACAACAGGGATTGTGAAGCCTTACTAATATCAGCTGGCCTCGGTACAACATTTAATGATTTCTCACAAATGGGATTCAGCCTCTCTGGGCACATGTGCAGATGTGTCCTTCTGAACAAGGAGAGCCAGGTTGATGGCTTGTGCTTCCTGCTTGGGCTGCTGTCCTGGCTTTTTCTTGCTCTCTAGTGTGAAATCTTTCTATATCACAGGGAAATGCCTCATACCAGTATTAGGGCTGTGTGAGGTAACCACCAGTGCCTCGAGGGGACTGATCAGCCTTAATAACCCAATCAGCCTCACTTGGGACACTCGACCACATTTTCTCTGCCCAGGGGCTCTCTATAAAGTCAGGATGGTCCTGTCCTAAGCTATGTTGTAGGTGCGCCTGTCTCAATCTCTGCCTCACCAAGGGACCTTGGACCTGCTCTGTAGTCAGCTTTTATCCTGGGTGGACTCCTCAATGATATGTTGCAGATTACCTCCAGCCCTATCTTGAGTTTCATCTTCTTTTGCTCCTGAGTGGAGTCTCTGGGTGGACCCTTGCCGTGGTTCACCACTTGTGTAGGGTACTGCTGATGGTCCCTGTTACAGCCCCTGGCTCAGCCTTCTGTGCTTAGCCCCTGTGGGATGGTGCATTGTTGGTGAGTGCACCACCTGTGCTAGGGTAACCTTTGGTTGTTGACTTGTCCTCCTTCATGGGGCAATCATGTTGTTGCTGTTCCCTGACTGTAACAGATACAAGCTCCAGGGCCTTGTCTGTGCTACTTCATCGGGAGCACACTTTCTCTGTGTCCCTTGGGTCACATTCTAGTATTGAAGATGCTTCTGAAGCTCCTGATTTGATGGCCATGGTGGCAGTCAAGGGGACAGGTTTCATGGAGTAGCAGTGTTTTCTAAAACAGTGACATAGCTCAAGGAGTCAGGGACTTGCACAACCATGTCCTTAAGACCACAAATATTTTATCATTGCACAATTCCACTCAGGCAACAAGATCAGTCATCATCACAATACTTGGCATGTGATCATTTAGCATGAGCTAAGTGTTTCAGATAGCTCATAGTTTTTCTAAAGTATAGTCTCTCCCGCTGAAGCTACTGGGAGTGGAAGCTGTTAAATGCCTTGCAGAGGGTGCTTAGTGTTTTAATAAAAAGTCATTTTATTAGTTTACTTCTTCTTCATTATTCTAAAAAGGTAATATTCATTTTTTTTTGGTCCCTTGGCCTCACTCTTTTTTTGGAGTTCCTAACAGTCGACTTGAATACAGTTCTCCCAATTTTCCTTCTCTTTCATTGCTTATCTTTAAACCATTGCCTTTACAATGAAAAGAGAGAGACTGTATCTCATTTCAGGGTCCACCCAAGCCTGGTTTAGGCAGACTACAAGGACTGCTGGGCCTTCAGCCAAGATATCTCATCTAGGCCAGGGTGGAAGGTTTGGGTTTTGAGTGAGAGTTTCTGAAGGGATGGGTGGAGGTGCATGGCAATACTTCTAAAAGTCATGCTCTGGTTTCGAAGCACTTTTCTGGAGATAAACAGAGTCTGCATATACCACACACTGATTCTGGAATTTGTGCTACTGCCTGACCCCCTTGGTTAAGAAAGATTAATTTTTGATTTTCATATGGGCTCCATTCTTACAGCAGGAGTCTGTTCTGTTCCATCACACAGACCAGCAGAATAGGTGAGTGTAGACTCTGAAGGTGTGCCAAATATCAGATTGGCTTAGCAATGCTCAGTTTGATTGAACTATTTTATTATTTTCTGTGATGTTAATTTATTGTGGTCACCAGGTTTGCCATTGGAATATGAAACAGTGGACTCTGGGGTATATCTTTCAAGAGCAGCATAGCTTAACTCTGTCTTTATAGTTACTGATTAATTACAAACAATACTTAGATACTTATGTTTCAGAGCAAGGACAGAATTTGACTGAAGAACAAATGAGTGAATAAGGCAGACTGCATGTGGGACTACATTAAAAGGACCATGGCTAGTTGATCAAGGAAAGTTATAACTACCCTTTACTTGGTGCTTGGGAGGCCACACATGGGGTACAAAGTGGCCCCAGTTCAAGAGGGAGAAACTGGAGAGAGAGGGCCTACCAAGCTGGTTGGGAGCCCAGAATATATCATCTCTGAAGAGAACTTGAGGGAGCTGGGTTTGTTTCTTCCTGCTAAAGAAAAGCCTAAAATGTGGTCTAGTAGCAGTAGAAGCAGAGTTGCAAAGATGACAGAGCCAAATATTTTGTGTCAAAGTATATAAGAAGGGTCAGTGGACCCAAAATGTATCTTAGGAGGACATTAAGAAAAAACTTTTTGACGAGGAGGGTAGAATAGGGGAACCAGGTAGTATGTTATGGGAGTCAGATGCTTCTCATTAGTGCCCAGTGAAAGGACAAGAGGCAATAGGTGAAAACTGAAGTGCAGAAAACTCCATTTAAACATAGGAAAAAACCCTTTTTTATGGTAGGGAGGATCAAACATTGGAACAGGTTGCCCGGGTAGGCTGTAGAAATATCCATCCTTGGATATTTCAAAATCTGACTAGGGAAGGTCCTGGACAACCTGCTCTAGCTAAGCATGCTCTGAGCAGGGAGGGTGGAGTAGACAATTATGAGAAGTTACTTTCAGCCTCAGCTATCCTCTGAATCCCCTGAAGTTTATTATTTTACATTATTATTTTATGTGGGCTTTTTTTTTTCCCACAAGTATATGATAGATACAGTCAACTTTTGATTATCCAAAAGTGGATTTTCAGGTTGTACATTAACTATGAAACTTGTGCAGAGACATCAAACTTAGCTCAGTTTGAACTAGTTCAGATCTAGAACAATCTCTCTGAGTTTATGTGGTGCCATACATCACTAACTTGGGTTGGCACTACTTGAATGACTTTTCTTGAATGTACCCTCAAAGTACAATCAGCTTTATATTAACTGTATTTTGACATTGGGTAGTATTAGCTCTGTAATAACTTCAAGAAATTAAGATATACATTTATTTAAATCTCCCTGCTGATATTGAAACAGTACAATTTGGAGTTTGTTTAAAAATCAGGTTTTATTGGTGTCAGACCTTATTTTCCCTCCTTACATATATCAGATTATGCTCAATTTTTAAGAACACAATTTATGAAGGAAGCTGCTTTTCACAAGAGGATATAAAATGTAATCTACATGTGTCACCACTGTGGAACTCATATCTGTTTCTTCTCTCAGGTGTACCACTACAGTCACAGGTGTACCACAAACTACTTCTGCTGAATTTTCCTGCAGCTTCTTAAACATAAAGCAGTTTTACCTAGACTTTGGCAATTAATTTTTTCCATCTAATTTCAATTTTAAGGTGCCCAGCTCCCTTTAAAATGTACTACTTTAACATTGCACTGTGCATCTGCTCAGTTTCTGAAGCTGTCGACTTAGAAAATTGTTCCTGTTGCGAAGGGAGACCTCCAGAGCCTGCAGCTCTATAGCTATAATATTCATGTAACACCAACTGCAGATCTTTAGCACATACACTGATATCAGTACATTGATATTGCACCACTTATTGTAAATTACCGGATTAAAAAAAAAAAATAAAATTGAAATGATTGTGCAGGGTAACGAGGAAGTAGTGTGAGAATGGCCATTGCATTTGCACAGGACAATTAATGCCAAATATGAACACTTCAGGGGCTGAGCCCTGCTACTCTTTTTGACTGTGTGCAAGCAGGTGGCCAGCTTTTCCTCTGCCACTAAAACCTAGTATGTTGCAGGAAAAGTAGCTTATATCAAATTGCCTTAAAAAAAACACTTGCATCCCAAGATGACATGCTTTGCCATTGGCAGAAAGAGTTTTAGAAGACGGCTTATCTTAAAACCTATTTACTTTAACAATGATAGACAATTTATAGGAACAAATTGGGTGAAAGAGGACTTAACCACTTCTCCTCATACACTGATACTATCAGTGCATCCTCACTTAGTGACAATGTCTCTTAACACTATGCTGCAGTTACTGATGTCTGTGGCTCTGAGAAAATTCTCCATCCCATCCAGAATGCAGAGCTATATGAGTCTCTCTTTTGGTCTTTACTAAAGACAAGTAATTAATCTTGTGAAATAAAGGAGGAGAAAGACGTTACCTGATCACTTTTTTAATAGCAATTAGTAAGTAGTTCAAAAGGGCACTACACATAGAAAGCCCAAGTCAACCCTAATATTGTTTCAATGACTCAGCTGCGTTACACTGACAGTCAAATGGCGAAAAATAACATTATTTCACAACCTGCACACACACTGGAAGAAAATAATAATACAATCACAGCAAGCTATGTGCCCTGGTTCAGTCTTCATAGAGTCTGTGTCCCTTCCCTTCCTCTCACTGGAGGGGCAGTTCTGCATAACACTGAATGATCACGGGGTATGAGGAACTAAATTGGCAGAAATGAGGTCCTGGAAACTGGTCAGGCAGTGGATATGAGGATCTGTGTCCCATCAGCAATTTGACTAGTTGGAGGAGGTGCAGCTTCTTTTGGTCCTTTTATCAGAAAGCTCACATAGGATTTGGGGGCTTTCCCATTTCTAGTAAAAATCATGTCCATGTCTTCTATCTCACCTGTAGAGTCAGACTCCTCCAGGTCATGTTAATCTCATGCTCTTTTCTGTCCTTTCCCAGGGCCTCTAGGCAAAAGACTGCTGCCAGCACTGGCCAGGTTTTTGGAAGTAGGTGTCCATGCTGTGCTACATGCTGACCTCAGCACTCTATGTGTGTTGAAAGCAGGCTGTAATAGATCGCAGCTGTAGACAGTCACCCTTATCTCTGGATCATGGTAGAGCATAAGTGAGAATGTGCCTCACAGTTGAGGCCCTACTGTGGATGTTCACGCACTTCTGGGATTTTAAGACCATGAAAAGGCATAATAGAGGTGCCCACTAAATTTTAGATACTTTCACGATAAGGCACTGCTGGGTAACAGTTTTCTTCATCACTTACCTTGAACCCAAGTTTTGTCTATCTTGCATCCATCTTGGATGCTCTCAATACTTCTCAACAAATTGGAAGTAAATTTTTTTGGTATAACTGAGTTATATTTTGATACATTCAGCATAAATATTTCAATGAAGTTTTGGAATTCTGTTTCCAGGATGAAGTTTGAAATTTTGATTTTTTTTTTCAGTTCCTCCCTTTCCTTGGCAAGCCCTCGCTAGAATTAGATTTAAGTATTTGCCTTTCTGAATTGTATCCTAAATGGTTACAGCTGTTGAATCATCCCAGGCTAATCAGGATGAACTATGGTACCTGATATTTGAATAGACTTAGCTTTCTCTACACTTAGCTTCGTAAATCACTTTTCCTATGTCTATACAACCTTTGACATGAAACCATACTCATGGCATGCTCCCTGACACAGCTGGCTCCCAGGTGGCTCACGGACAGCCTGTCTGGGCAAACCAGGTGGTTAGATCAAGGCTGTAGGATGCCACCTATTGGGATGGTCTCCAAGATCACCTGGGATCAACCTTGCAGCTTGGCTAACTGTCTGTGGGAACTGCAAAGCTGGTGCTGCAGTTGGCCACAGGATGGTTTCCCTGGCTGTGCTGCTAGCAGTGAGGTCCAGTGACAGCAACCAGGGTCACCCAAGAGTCCAGACCACCTGAAACACACATATAGAGGAGGCACGTTCAAGGTCAAGCTGGGAAGTCGAGCCAGCTGGCAATCAGGGTCAGGCACAGCTGCAAACGTCACTTGGGCAGAAATCAAGGGTGAGGATCTGATCTTAAAAGAAGCTCCTGAGGAGCTTCCTGCTTCTCATAGCTCTTTCCTCACAGCTCTCTGGCTCAAGGTCATACAGTTGTCTCAAAAGTTGCCCCTAAAATCAGGCAGCCAGGCCCTGGCAAAGAGGCAGGGGGGAAAGAGATTGCAAGGCTCTAGCAAGAAGTGTAGCTGTACCCTTGGAGATGGACACAAGCTATTGTGCAACATGGCTCCCCATTCCGAAAACAGGTTTGCCAATGTTTAAAGGGTTCCTATAAGAAAAATTGGGACAATCTTTTGAGCAGGGCCTGTTGTGAAAGGACAAAGCTTTTAAACTAAAAAAGGCTAGATTTAGACTAGATATAAAGAAGAAATTTTTTACAGTAAGGGTGATGGAACATTGCAACAGGTTGCTCAATGAGGTGGTAGAAGCCCCAGCCCTAGAAATATTCAAGGTCAAGATGGACAGGAATCTGAGCAACCTGATCTAGTTAAAGATGTCTCAACTGCATGGGGGTTGGACTAGATAACCTTTAAAGGTCCCTTCCATCACCTAAATAATTCTATGATTCTATGAATGTTTTTCACTGCACTTGGAAAATTCAGCACAGCATGTGTATGCCAAATTTTCTTATCTCACATCCCACTGTCCTTGTAAGCATGACTAGGCCTTGCCTAAGATCATGTGGTTTTGTGGGTCATAAATCTGTATAGGACAGACCATATCCAAAAATTAGCAAATAACTTTAAACAAGCTTTCAAAATCTGCATGTATAAAGTCATTGATACTTTCTACATATGCTGAGAGCAAGTCATAGTTCTTACACCCTAAAAACACCCAGAAGTCCAAGTTTTTTCAGATGGATTGCACAACTGCTGTGGTTTTCTTCCTTACCACATTTAACTATGGTATTGATACAGAAGGACTTTCATTTGAGGCAAAGGATAAAAGCATTGGCTATTTGGAAGGCACTGTTTGAACTTACCTCAATTATTCACCATGCAGTTCTTCCATCTACCTTGTCTAAACATTGAGTTTTGAACTCTGAGGTGCTGGAGCTGCATTGCTACATTTTTCTTTTTATTTATAGACTACATTGATATTGCCGGTGATATCTACACCAAAGAGTGCCTCTTGACCAAATGAGGTGGATTGGGCTGTTTCTTCACTGCTTAAGTCTCAGCCACTTGGAAGAATACGTCTTGTCCTCTCTGCACATCAGCAATGTGCATTGTGCTACAAGTACAACCACTTCCTCCTTTGCACACAGACACTATTGGCCATGTTAATGAGTACCACAATCTGAGGTGTGAGCCCTTCATTGTGCAAGATATGGACAGAGAAATGTGCTAAGAGAACAAGAATGGGGATGGGTGATGGGCAGCCTGTCCATAGAGTCTGTACTCCAGCATGAACTGGCTCCAATAGATGCTTAGATTTAGAAAGAACTGTTGGTAAATACTAAAGCAGAGAATGAATGCATGTTGTGCTGTATTCAGGGAGAATATGGAGCTGGTATAGGGGTGTTGATTGGCATTGCACAAAATGCTTCATAAGGTCCCTGACTTGCAGTGAGAGAGGGGCTCTGACATATATGTACATTGAATGCACAATCATGCAGTTCTTCTGGGTCCTTCAGTCTTTGAGGTTGTGGCTGCATTTCTCCCCTCAGCTTCTCACACCCTCCTCATCTGAGGACCTACAAAGTCTCAAGACTTTACTGTCAGCCTCCTCCTGGCCCTGTCTATGCTGCTGTTCACAGCTTCTAAAGAAGGAATCTTGATGGGATCTGGTGTGTGCAGGATAAGCCTGTGTTTCTTTGTTCTGTAACTTCCATTTGAGAAGAGCACCACCAAGCAATACCAATTACCTTCTTGGGTACCTTGACCTGAACGCTTTGAAGGAGTAGTGATGCTGTTGGCTTGTACTTGGAGTTGTTTTGGATTGCCTCCGCCTCACCCCCACATTCTACTTTTTTCTACTTTTGACCCTTTGACTCTCTTCCTCTTTGATGTCTCTGTAATTTTTTGCTGATTTTTTAATTTCATCATCCTTTACTCTGGCTGGGTAGCTGGTATTAGGCATGAACTGAAGTTTGTGAGTATGGGGAAATCCAGTGAGAACAATGGCCGTAAGCAGATACCTAGGGAAAAACAAGAACAGAGCAAGCAAATATGAGTATGCCCCGAGGACTCCCAGTTTTATACTATCACCAGCTGAGAGATTTCCTGAATCAGATGTAGTTTCTATGCATGTAGTAACATGTAATGGATTTTTCTTCCATTAACTGCTTTAATGACCACTCAAACACACCTGTGTACAACATCCACCACAGCCCATATTCCAGGAAGGACCACGGTCTCACATTTGTTTGCATCAGAATTTACAGTATTGATGACTTCCTGGTTTTACACTGGTGAAAATAGTGAGCAGCTGATTCCCACTCACCTCCATGCCCTTTATGATTTTGTAAACTCTTCATACTTCCCTTTGGTGGTCTCTTTTCCAGAAGAAAGAAGACTGGCCTACCCAATCATGTCATGCACCTTTAAATGAGACACCATTTCATTTTTTTGTTGTTGTTCTAGGGCTGTTGCTTATAAGTAATTTAAGTTTTCTTGGAATAATTAATCTTTCATGGATGTAGAGCCACCAGTATTAAAGGTCATCTCCTTGTGCTGACTCTACTTACACAGAAAATTATACATAGTATTATCACTTCAGAGTTAATTGTGATATCCTTTGAACTGCCTATGAGAATTTTTTACCCCTACACCACAAAGACATTCCTATTTCTATAAACATGGAGGCTTCCTATAATGCAATACAATAATTTCACAGCATTGTCTTATGTCTGGTTTTCAGTTTAATTGAAGCAACATATTAGAAAAAAAAGGGCTTGCCTAAAACCTTTTGGAAGGTACAACTTGAGCTACACCAAGCATAAACCAAGTGCCTGCAAATGTTTGCTTCTGTCGTTTCTCTTGCAGAATTGCAATAACATATAATGTGCATGTAAGCCTTCAAGAGCCTGTCCTGAAGGCTTCAGAAATTGTGGTTCAAGTGCTGCTGCCCATAAATAACATTACCTCTCATAACTCAAAGTTACTGGCCTTGAGCCTTCTGTTCTGATTTTTGCTCATTTATAAATGTAAAGCCCACACTGTCAAAGATAATCTATTAGGATGTTCTAAGAGATTTTCTTAACCACAATAGGTTAAAGGATCCATTTCATACAGAGTGTATTTGATGTCTCTTTTTATTGGCATGTGAAGCTCTAATGCTCGTGTCTCTTTAACTATATGATATGTAAGTTACCTTGCTGATGCCAGCATCCTAAGAACCACGTATGTGAAAAAGCTTCTACAAATAATACTTCTTGCCCTTTGACCACTTAAAAAACAAACCAAACAAAAAATCCTCCTGTAGCTAAGATGTGATCTGTTTAACTCAACAGGGGGTTTCCAGTACTTGGGTGAATTTTAACTATCCTTTTTGACATAAGTCAAGCTGTGCAAAGCAATGAAATTCTGATTGCCATGTGGTGAGACGACTGGATAGTGTTACAGTTCCCTCATTAAGAGGTACTGGAGTTAAGCAGGGGGAGTTGAACTTTCCTCTATATTAAAACAACAAGTGTGGGAGACGAGGAGAGCAAGCTGGAGTAAGGGAGTTCACCTTATAACAACAAAGACTTAACATGCAGTATATCAAGTCTCCCAAACTTTGTCCTGCTTGGTAGTTTATCAGACAACCAAGATGAATAAAATAGCAGAGAGTGGTTTAAATCTGTCCAGATTTCAATCTTCTGGCCTAATTTTCAGCTTCATTCTTTTTCTGTTCTATCATTTCATTGTTGTGTGTTCCCCCTCCTCAAGAGATGTTCACAGTTTATACTAGTCTTAGAATTCAGAATACATACAGATTGCATTAGTGGAATAAGACACAGTGAAGATGGGTGAGACGTAAGGCAGGAGTTTTGCTAACCTCATGATGACTTCCCCTTTTTCAGCATTGTATCTAGTTTACACTAAAAAAGAAACATGGCTCAAATAGTCTCAGCTAATTCTTTGTTGATGTTAACATTACCTAACCACTGTTAAAATCCATAACAATATATCTGTGGCTTTTTTCAAACAGCCAAAAATTTTATTACCACCAAGTAGTGAATAAAACTTATAATATGAACTGACACCCTCAGTCAAATTTTTACAGAAAATCTGAATTAAAATCAGAAGAGTGACACTTAGGTTCATTAAGGTAACATTGACATATTGTGATTGGGGGTGTGGTGGGGGTGGTTCTAGAAAAAGACACCACAACAACACATAAGACCAGTGTCCAGCCTTGCTGAATTACTTACAAGAAATCAATCTAAAAATAGTTTGCCCTGGAGAAAAAAAAAAAAGACTGAAGTCTTGATGTTGAGGCAAAATTGAGACACTGAGAAATGCTTCTGTTGATTACGGCTGAATGATAGCAAGTCAGGGAAGATAACTATGCAATAAGTGAGCAATGGAACTAGTGAAACTTGGTTTCTCAAGGAACAGCATCCCAGGTTCTGTCCTACTCTGTTTGGGAATTGCAGCCCCGTCTTGTATCTCCTAGTCTTTCTTTCCCGTATGCTTGGGCTCTTTTATAGCCGTACATGCACTGACTGGCTCCTCCATATGCATTGATTGATTGAATGGGTATGTCTTCTTGGTTGAGCTGTAACAGTCTTTTACTCAGAGATAACACTAATTCAAGGTTTTGTAAGTATTCTTTCCAGGATAGTAAAGTGCAGAGTGTGACACTGTAGTTTATGCAGAGAAAATGTACACACTGGTAGAGAAGGGAGAAGAACCTGGTTCACTTGCAGTGAATACGAGTTTCAAACACTGTCATGGCTTGAGCAAGGTGTCCGTATTCCCAGCCAAACTCTATGCCTTGCTTATAAGGCCTGCAACAGCTAGCAGCTGCAAGGTTTGTCTTCTCTTTTGTTGTCCTCGAACAACACATGAGGACTTCAAACACGTCTAAAATGTGCCACAGCGTCAGTAGTCAGTAACAGAGGGCTGATGACCAGACTAGAACACAATCTTAATCACATCTTCTCTTCCAAGAAAATAGAAACATTTTGCTCAGTGAGAGTCCCTCAATGCTTCACTATGTTTCCTAAACAACTTCTTCACTTGTGGTTTAGATAGGCTAATGTCTGGGCTAATAACCAGAGTTTAAAGAGTAAAAAAGCAGCCATACACTTAATTTTTCCTTCCTAAATTATCTGCTTCTTGATTTATCTTGGTAAGTTTCATTGTGGCAAACATATGGCTCTCCAATTACTTAGCCCTGGTGTGCAGTGCTTCTTGAGAACGTAAATAACACAATAGGGCACAAGACTGGCATCAACTGCTAGATACTGCAGCAGTATAAATATTTAAATAAAGTGTTATTCTATTATCCTGTATGTTTGAAGTTTGACCCACATAGATCCTCTCAGTAGTCTGCAGGGTTTGTACTGAGGAGGCAAATTAATATATTTCGCCAACAGAACAGGAGTGTATTCTCCATTGCCTTGGGCAACATCACTTGGTAAATTCATTGCAGGCCCTTCCAAATGTACTGTGGGACTGGACTCGTTTGCAGTGTAACTAGGAAAAACAGAGAAATTTTTAGCCTGGATGCTTGATCTAGTAAATACTTATGACCTAACACAAGCCCCAATTCAGCAAGGTACTTAAGCACATGCCTAAATACCCACATGAATAAAGTCAGCCATGCTTCTAAGTGTCTTGTTGAATCTGGGCCATACAGAAGCTGAACACATTGAGCAACTACCCACATCAAGTTCCTGTAAAAGAAAATTGATTTCCAGAGTGTATTCCCTCTGACTGTTAACACTGAAGAGGAGTGAGTGATAAAATTTCTGCTGCTGCTTCTTCTTGGATAGAGGCTGTGCATGTACTTGCTTTCATTGAAATATGTTCTCTTTAGTATTAAAAGTGATTTGCGAATTTTGAGAGCTAGACCAGATAAACATAAAACAAAGATCCATGGGTTTTGGTATTATTTAGTTCCTGAATGTTTCATAATGTCAGAAACCATTAAATAGGAAGATCCTAATAAATACATTAAATAATGAAGTAGATGGAAATCAGTAACAGGAAAGCCTGTTGGATCTGGTTGAACTTTGTGGCATATCTGTTCTTTAAGTGGTTTTGCAGTTTGTGGACTAGTCCTACTTTTCATGTGTGGAGCCTACAGCTTCAAGAGTGAGGAAACACTGCTCTGGAACATAGTGGTCAGTTACCAGTGACTGGTCACTATTTTGATGTGTGTTTTGTTGCCATTTTGAAAAATATCAGTGCATCACAGTTGCCTAAGATCACTTACAGATGTTTCATGGATACAATGCAGAAGAATCTCTTCTATCTGTGGATCAACAATTTATCATACATTCAGAGATAAGTGGGACTTTGGACCTCAGCCTTTTACATTTTTTTAAGATGACTAAAGCTCTCTCTTAAAGTACATCAAGTGCTATCTTGGGATTTTTACTAGTGCTATTGGTTCAGGGCATGAACACAGCAAAATCACTGCCTTTGCTAAAATGATTATTTACAGTGTGTTATAAAATACTCTGGTAATGTTAAATTGTTAATTCAGAATACCCTCTGCCTGGAATCTATGATCAAATGGTATTGCAGTGTATATGATCAGAAAGATCATCACTTTGCTATTACTAGACACAGAGAAAAAAATAATTTCACTACTAGCCACTAACATTAAATCTTCTGGAGATCTGAGCTGAGAGAAAACATCGGGCTTTTAATTTTTTTTTCTTTTTTTCTGACTCAATTTAGTCTGGTCTGCATTCATCTTCCCATCTTTAAAAGTGTCTCCAGTTAAGCCTGCTGCTAGATCTGACAATAGAGCTATGCTAACTTGCTGTATGAAGCTCAG
>VYZX01028235.1:5208-22906 GCA_013401335.1 Brachypteracias leptosomus | reverse complement strand
ACATAGAACACATTCTACCATGAATTTATGCTCAGACCTGTAGCCACTTACTTGCAAGTTCAATTTTGTTGCTGTGCTATTGCACTATTGTTTACCACTAGAGTAAGATAAAGTCAAATTTTGAAAAGAAACTGTTTCATGGAAGATTTAAAATATTTTATCCTGTGCTTGCTCCTTGACACAAAACAACTTTGAGTGTCAGACAGCATAACTCTGAGCTCTGCTTAAAAACTGGGAACAGTTTAGTTCTGCAGCTGATACTGTCTAAACAAAACTATGCCAAGACAAAGAACAAACAAAAATAATTGTTTACAATGGCTGAAGCACAGGGCAGCGCCTGTGGAACAGACTTTGTATCCCCAATTGCCAACAGGTACTTTCTACATACTCTTCTGTATGATATGTTTGTCGTGAGTACAACTGCCCTGGGAGAAGTATCCTCAGTCCACTTCCTCCTTAAATTTTGGGGCTGAAGACTGCACTTCTCACCTCCCAGAAGCATGCCCCAATCACCAGACTGTGGACATGCAGAGACATCTACATCCTATTCTGCCTGTTGAAATACTTTTGCTGTAGCAAACAGAACACGATTCAGGACAGGAAAGAAAAAATACAAGGAGCTGATCTTGTAAGTCAACGGTAAGGATAGCCTCTAAGCACAGAGGAAATCCATGTTCTGAACCTGGTCCTGGCTAGATGGAGCACAAAATAGAACCCAGAAGCTATCCTGACATGGACCAGCCTCCTTGTTGAGTCTGACCGTTTGAGCTCTTCTAATTTTAACATGTAACTTCTTGTTTGGGACTTTAGCTTCCAGCCCCACTGACAAATCTTCTGCAATCATTGCTCCACAGCTGCAGGTACAGTATGTTAAACCAGCAAAGAAACAGGCACAATGTCTGGCATGCAGTAGTAGTAGTAACTGCTCTGTTTATAGATGAGACTAGCAGGCACAGCTCTGGCCTGAGCTAACAAGCACTCTCCCAGCCAACTCCTGACACAGCCCAGAGGATGGTGCATGGTAGGGTTTGTCTTTTAATAGTGGGGATTGACTAAATCACCCTATATTTGAGGAGAAGAGAATTTAGCCCTAGATACCTGAGATGTAGTGTGCCTCTTGCTCTCAGACCCAAGACTAGGCCTAACATTATGCTATAGGTACAAATCTTGCCTATGAGATCAAAAAGAACAGTCTTATCAGTTAACCACCAGATTTTGCTGCTTGGGTCTACTGAGGGCAACTGCCTCACAAATAAAGAACAGATGTAAAAAAAAAAACAAAACAAAACAGAAAGGAAAAGAAAAGAAAAAGTAACTATTTCAAATTGTTCTCTGTGCTTGGAATCCCAAAGAAAAGCAGCAAGGCTGTGAGCTGTACCTCAAGATAATGATGCCTGTGGCTTCTTTATACAAACATATATATTTGGGGACCAGATTTCAGGACCCTTGTAGCTAAGGACAAATGAAGATTTCCCATTCACACATAGAATTCACAAGCGTAAGAACTGTGGCAGAAGGCAATTGTTATATTTATTTTGGAAATAAAAATCAATTTACTTCTTTGTTAAAAAAACCATAATAGGCAAAACTAATTAAAGTGCAATCCTGGTAATTGTTGAAATCACTGGGAATTCTGAGTTCACAAGGCACTCAAATTGGATTAATCTGCTCAAAATATAATGTTACAAAGAAACATTTAAAGTCTATGCATTTATGAACATATGTTCTATGGTATAATTCTGTTTAATCTTCAGAGGCCTCTCAGAGGCCTCTAAATTTAATATTAGCAAACTGGCAAACTTTGCCTGACTAAAGAATGCCAAATAAAGCCTAAAAAGGGATTGTTAGGATCAGAATCACGCATTGTCTCTAGCTGCTTTGTTCTGCACTGGTATTGTAAAGATGTCATAAATTCATCTTAATTGGAGAGAGTTAAGCTAGCTTTACAGCTGTTTCACTTACTTGTAGCACTGCAAAACAGCTGAGCATACCAAAGAGTATGGGCCTTCAACCAAATTACATTTACAGTAGAAAATCCTCCAAAAGAACAGTGTCTAAGCCCAGTTTTCCATATTCTTGTACATGCTTTTTTTTTCTCTTCTTCCTCATGGCTCTCGGTAAGAATGCTAGAAAGATGCAAACATGTCTTTCAAAACAGCAAGTATCTTTAGACTGGTTTGAAAAACATGTTGGAAAAAAACCCCCTGATGTCAAGTATATGCACATTTTTATTCACCCTACAAGGCAGGGCAGCATTCAATATCAATTTATTACTACAAAAAACAAACAAAAAAAGCCTGAAAAAACCACACACACCTGCCACCATTTTAGACAAAGAGCTGCCTTAGAACAACAATTTTATGTTAGTTGGTTTGTATAAGGGCAAAGTGCCACCAGTCAGGATGGTAACCAGCAGCAGTTGAGGATAAGGACCTGCTCCAAGCGAACTGTTAGATGGTACATCTGGAAGCTAGTGCATCACTGCTGATATTAAGAAGCCACAGCCCACGCTCATGTGAAGGTACTTAGAAAACATCACAGCAAACTTATTTACTATGAAGAACATCACTGTACACTGAAAAACCAAACTTGACCTTTGTTAATATTGAGGCTAGGTAATCTAAACACAAAATGCCTGTCTGCAATACCTGGGATAAAGCTGAGAGACCTTAGAGCTGATTTCTATTTCCCAAGTGTGCCAGCTAATACTATAGTATACTCTTATAAAAAAAAATCTTCAATTTGTGTTATGATTCACTCTGTGTTTTTTTTAATTGGGTTAGTTTTGTTATGATTTTATTTGTGCTGATGCAAGAGACGTGACTTTCAGTTTACAATAGACATTTTTTGTGGTACTTAAGTTACACTACGTAAACTCAGGTAGGTAGCCTCATGTCTAGAGAAACAATATGGCATTTCCATTTATTAAACCAGTTCTACTAGTTACTGTGCTTCCATGTACACTCCTGTTTTAACAGCAGGCTTATACTGCAGTTTGGGGTACATGAAGAAAGCTAGATATGGCTTCTCTTCTCCACGGACAACATGGTTATTCTTATGCTAAGGCTCCAATGCAGTTTCTTACAGCAGAGAGCAGCATCTTGCCTCTGTGCAAGGCTGCAGATAGAGCTGCTATCTTTTAGTTTTATTAACCTGAAGCATTACACCCTCACTATTTTTCTTTGTGTCAAGCACCGTTCGAAGAAAGTGTGTTTGTTCCATAGGAAAAGAAAAAGATTGTATCAGCAGTTGTTTATTTACAAAACTGTGGTCAAAGTTACATTTATTTAAGCAATACTTACTGGTGTTTTACATTCAAAGGAGTATATACGGTGTCTTTCACTCTGTAAATTACCACATTTGAAGCTGAAAAAGTTATTGTCCCCAGAAGGCCAAAATTATTCTAAGCTAATAAAATATTTTTTAGCTTGGATAATTAATATTTGAAGCCTCTTTCTGTACACTATATAGCAATATATTAAAATAAAAACCCAAATAACCTGACATTCCTACGAATAAAATTTTCAGTTAACTATCTGAAAGGAAAAAGTTTTAGTAATTCTTATACTATGCCATATTCTCTGAAGAAATATTTTTCCTTCATCTATGCTACAGCAGCAGCAACAACAAAAAAATTATCTTTTTCATTTAGGTACCTTCAAAAAGCTACTGATTCTCAATCTGGAAAAGTTTCAGAGGGGTTTATACTTTGTTTATTCTTGTTTTAAAAAGGTGTTTTCAAATATGAAAAAATCATGACATAGAGTCATATTCAGGAAGATTTCTGTGCACTCTAAAGGAATGCAAGGGTTTCCGCAATGATAGAAACTAAAGAGTAATTCTCCATAGTGCTTATTCCTTACTAATACAGAACTGATATTAACATTTTCAATCACTTTTTTTCTGCAGAAAGAAAAGAGATAGTTGAACTCTATGCATCCCACTTTTGATAGTTTGTATTAGATCATAAATTTTTTAACATAATTGATTTTAACATGATTTTATGTCTGCTTGGTAAGGAGGGTGCATCACTGAGGAACCATTTGTGGTAAACCAGCACAAATTACATTACTTCATTCTCAGGTGACTGTGTGTTCATTTTGGTAGTTAACAAAACCTTTTCACATCTGAAAATCTGCAT
Source organism: Brachypteracias leptosomus (assembly GCA_013401335.1). Lineage (NCBI taxonomy): Eukaryota > Metazoa > Chordata > Aves > Coraciiformes > Brachypteraciidae > Brachypteracias > Brachypteracias leptosomus. The sequence continues at coordinate 18,765 of VYZX01028235.1, read as the reverse complement.
AGGAAAAATAATATATTCTGATTACAGCTTATTCTGAATTATTTGTATTTTACGTGAAATGTTCTTTTTTAACTCCCTTTGTCAGCTATGAGGTTAAAGAAATAAATTACTTAATTTTTCCCTCTCCTGTCATTTTCACTGCAGAATACATGCTAACTAAACACCATTCCTATCATTGCAATAAAGACCACTCTGATTGTGTTATAGATGTATTCCATGCTCCTGAAAGACAATATTTAAATTCTTGCTCTGCTAAGCTGCCATTCTTCCTTTTTTTACCATGTTCAGATATAGCAATAACATTATAGCTTGGCTTCTGTCACATGAAATGAGATTTAAGCAATCAGCAGTCAACTCACCTCATCTAAAACCTAACCTGTCTGTACTATATGGGTTCCTTTTGAATTCAATTTGCTGTAATCCACCATCAGGGGCATTGGAGCAAATCAGCTGGTAGGCAGGCATTCCACTGGTTATCACCTACTGTTTATTAATTAAAAAACATAATTAATTGTATTTATGCTTTTGACCTGAGATATACATGTGATCTGTCACCTAATTGTTTTTAATGTTAACAAATGTGTACATCCCTTCGTTTTAGTATATCCACAGGACATGCAGGCATTAGCAGGCAAGAAGTGGGCATTTTTCATTTACAGTGGTCTTGTGACTGTCTCCTCCACTACTTCAGGAGAGCTGAGGATTAGTGATGCTCAGAAACACCTGAGTTTATAAAAGGCTACTTTATTTGCTGCAGGGTTTGATATCTGAAATTGGGATCACCCATTTTCCTCTGCAGCTATGGCCAGAAATATGGTGGAAAGCTGCACACCTAAGCAGGCCATTTTGTAACATATCATCAAGCATTTCAGAGCTAACATAACCTGAAGGAAATCAGTGAAAAGGTAGCAAAAATGCTGTTGCATATCAGGCTTCTAGGGGTTTCTTTCTGGCTGAAGAAAAAGTCAATGGGGAAAAAACTTGGTCCTTGTGGGAGGTGAAAGCTAATGTCTCTTCTAGTGGGGCTAGAACATGTTGCTGTTCTTCTTGTGAAAAACAAAGTGAAGAAAAACCATCAGGCTCAGACGCTCTTGTGGTCAAGAACCCTGACCTACTCTCCCTGGTAAATATAGTTAAAAAGTTGGCAGTTGATTAATATTTATTCATCTATTAATCTTTGAATTCTCTATTGATGGCCATTACTATTAAACATGTTAAGTTAACTAGAGCAGTTTCCAGTAAAGTAAGATCTCAGGGAATGTTTAAGTTTTGTGCTCTACTTTCTTTATTTGTAATACATTTGCATAAACTATATCTTTTGGAAGAAAAAACAACAGGTATTTTTCAGAATATTGCTTAGGTTTATGAAAGTTTCTCAGAGAAACTGGTCTTTTTGGCAGGTCTGGATTAGTTGATTAGAGTAGAGGTGCCGGAAGATCCTTCTAGCTTGTACGTAGTCATGGACAGCATGAACATCTGCAGAGGATAACTGCTCCTTCTAGAATTTGGGGGAGGAAATATGACTGGCATTAAATGGGTGTAGGAGACCCGGGGGCAAAATGCAAATAATGTAAAAATATTAAAAAGTAATGAGAAAAGTAACATGAATGCAGGCAAAGTGGGTATCTGAAGTAATTATTTCTGGTATTATTTATTAATCTTTATGGATTTCATTGGAAACACCTAAAATAAACAATTTTCTCTTGCAGAATTAAATAACGAGTTGGACATATATATCAATGTGATCCTGCATTAAATTACTTCAAAAGCAGTGAAACTGATACAGTTGATGGCATGTCAAGTGCATGACAAATATCTCTGAGTGACTGCTGAGTTGTGATTTATATGCCTTTTCTTTTCCAGGAACACAATCCCAACAGTTACAACAGGCAGATGGTGTCTGGCCTGTGGAAGTCAACTGGCTTTAGGCAGACTCTTCACAGCCTGATATACAGAATGTCCTGAAAAACAAACCTGAAGCTTAAATTGAAAACTCTAAAATCGGCAAATAGACTGAATTTCAAGTATAATTTTATGGTGTTTTGCCTTTCTTATTTTTCACTGTTCAGCACTGGGCTTGAAAACAGACAGAAACAGGGCTAAATAATAATTTAAAATAATAAAAAATAATTGATCCTAGAGACTTCTTCCTGAAAATAAAAGTTGAATGGCAAACACATCTTTGAGTTTCTTGAGTATTTACTACTGCAATTAAATTATTGCCTTTATATTAATAACCACAAGAGAAAAATTTCTTGTTAAAATTGCCATTTCCTCTTTCTTTATCAAGCAAAATATTTGCTTAAGTTTCATGGAGGAGAGGAATACATACAATTTGTTTCTTTGCATTCTCTCTTCTCCTGTTTCTCTATAAAAGAATTCAACCACACCTGAATTATCCTATATACAACAGAAAGAATATACAAATGTAACAGGAGAGTCAGTCTGCGCACTCCAACCTCTATGATCAAGCCTATCAGCTACATTATAGAAGAGTTTACTTTTGCTGAATTGTTATGTTCTGTTTTAGAGATACCTTTTCATCACTGAAGAAAACATCAAAAGATTGTAGGCTTTGACATTCATATCCAGGATAGGTTTCAACATCTTTCATCAACAACTGAAACTGGATTAGCACCAGAAAGTATTTAACAGTCTCTACCTGACTGGAGAAGAAACTGAGGGACATTTGGCTTAGCAAGAAATTGTAACTTGATTATTCAAGATATCACACACTTAAAAAACTGAATTCTTCAATGTTCTGTGGGAAGGTTGTCTCTAAAATTATGAGAGAGAGCTGATAAAGATTCTGACTGTGTCAAAATGTCAAAATCCAGAAACAAAATAATTAAACTCATAGTTATGAAGGAAAGGCTGGGAGAGCCAATGTAACAAGTTAAGAGGGGCTTATAAAAGTTTCAAGTCAGAAAGGAAATACTGCTTTTCAATTTAATTTCAAAATATTACCCTTGTTTCAGCTTACAGTGTATTAGAGGATTGGATAAAATTAGTCTTTAAATTCATCTCTTTCCTTGTGGAAACAGAACAAAATGCTTACTGGTTTGCAGTTCAGCAGTGATGGCCCCAAGCTTGGCCACTTTTTAGTCACTGAAAAGCACAGAACTGTTTTCGAGAAACCCACATAATCTGGAAGCAAAAGCGACAAAATAATGTCACTGAAAATGCCTTTATTCAAAAACATTGCAAAGGTCATTTGTTTTCTTGAAGAAGTCAGACCTGGATGGTGTCATTTTAATTGCTGAATTTTCCTAGTTCTTATCGTTGGTACCAGATGATGTATTTAGTTCTAAAACACAGTTCACAGTTTGCTGGAAAACTGGGAAGATGTTGTGCTGCAGCTGACGCCACAAAACACATCCAGTTCACAAAATGAACTTGTGTATACTTAAAACCTGCAATAGTTAAAAAAAGAAAAATACAAAATTCTTGAAATAATGTTTGAAAACGAGGCAACTTTGTAGAAAATGGATGCAAAACTCCTGTAACTTTTGAACAGGCAAAACAGGAAAATGTACCTATAAGGCACAGAATTGCCTTTTTTTATAAAGCTGCATGAGCATGACAAAATTAACAATTTCAACTTTTCAAGAACTCATTTAAAACACATTTTTCATTATGCTTTTAGCTATTTAAATGATGTTTCATAATAGCAATATAACAGAATATTACAGATTCTATCAGAAAAAAGGAAAACAGTCATGTTCAAAATCAGAAACATAACGTGAGTTTTCAGTTTTCTATGATTCACTGAAATGTATTCATAAATCCATATGTTAATGCAAATCAAATAATTTAAATGGTTGTGATTTAAAAGAAATTTAGTCATTTAATTAACTTATAAAATAATTTTTGTCCATTGCAATACATAATGTGCAGCAACATAATTTTGTCTAGTTCTACAATATTGTTGCATTAAAATCACACTATTCAAAAATCATATTTACAGAAATATTTACTGATAAAGATATTAAAATATATATTACATGATAAATTTTAGCTATTAAAGCTCATGTTCATTCAGTAAATAAGAACCTGTAATTTAACGTTTTTACATTGGACCTCTGTTATCAATTGCTTGCAGTAACTAATGTAATAAATTTTTCAAAAGAGAAGAAAAAAGGAAATCTAGTAAATAAGTAAATTTGAGACAGCACTTTAAACTACTCTTTTCTGTGGCTAAAAATAAAGAATAGTCCACTAGAAATATAAAATTATCGGAAACATCAAAAGTCTACTAGTATTAGGCTTAATAGCACATTTTATTATTCATTGCCTATATTGCAAGCAGATGACTAAAGATACAGTTACTAGTCTTGAGCCTCAGTATCTGTCATTTTATGCAGATCACTGCACAGTTTCAAATTTGTGGGATGTATTTCAACAGTTTCAGACCTACACTGAAAGTACTTCTGCAGCTCATAGAGTTTGTAAAATGCTTGCCCATACCTGTTTCCCACAGAGAGTGTGAGAGTGCAGGGCCCAATAATTCTCAGCTCAAGTAAGGTCCAGTGGAGCTCCTGATTTATCCCAGCTGTAGATTTGAATCTGTTGACATGCTGAATTATTGTTGATCCCAGTGCAAGTTTCTATGTGTATGTTATGAGCATTACAGTATATGACCCTATGCAGCTCCTGAGCCATAGCTGTTCAGTTAACTGAAAAATGTTTACTTCTGGCAGTGCTGCTGAGCCATTAACTGTGATTATTATTAAACTGCAAACCCCCTCCCCTGTGTTTTAGTGTGCTTATCCATTCACAGAAAAAATGTGAAGACCTTGATTTTAAGATCTGCTTTGCTGTTGACAATTAATGGCAAGTGACAGTCGAAGCTGAACGAACAAAGCATGACTTTCAAATATCTGACAGAGTATGAAGAACTGGCAAATCTAAATTCTCTCCTGCTGTCAGATATCATACTTCTATTTGGACTACATTTTGTGTGTATCGCAAAATTAACTAAAATACCAAATGACACAGATTTAAGAACATACCTCAATAAAACCAATTCACATCTGTGCTGATAATTTTGAATATACTAAGACAACCTATTTATCTTATTAACATTTAAATTTGCAAACATCCCACAGGCCAAAGAAAACAAAAAGCTAATAAATATGCTGAAAAACTCCATACCTCAGTATGAAATCCTGACCCCTTCTCCAACTAAGTACACACAGTCCAAATACACTGAGAATGCCAAGCTACAGGGGCCCCTCTATGGGGAAACCTGTATTTCAGTCAGCAGCATCCATCAGCCAAAATAGAAGTGTAGGGACAGATGCTAAAGAAAGGGTCACACTTTAAAGTGGTGTCTGATTTCAGAACGAGCATGTGTTTCTGTGTACAATTAAGTCAACACCATATTTGAACACATGCAGCGTGTTATCCGGATCTATGTGCAGAACATAACTATCACTCTAGGCTCATTTTAGTGTAGGTTTATGGTGCTAATTAGGCTCCCGGTCCTGCAGTCCAGTCAGACCGGGCCATTTGGTGTCACACCTCCCAAGCAGGGTCACGCAAGGTAACAATGGAGAGAAGCGGCATGTTGTACAACACCCTCGACTTCTGCAGCAAATAAACTCTATTGCTTTTGGGAGATGACTCCCAACTGAAAATCCACAGGTCTCGGCCTGAGGCTTGTTTAGGCAGCACCGCGGGGCTGCCACTGACCGAGTCCGTTTCAGGAAACCTCCGCAGGTGGCAGAGGCCGTGTCTGAAGGCCGGGCACTGCAGGCAGCTGACTGCCACATCCTCCCTGTCGACTAAAAACGACCCCGGAGGAGGTCTGGGTAACTAGAACAAAGTATCCGTCCGCTGACAGGGGAAGCGGTTTGACACGAAGCTGCTCGCGGGGAGAACGGCCGTCGCAGCGTCCATCGGGGCCCCGGTTACACACCGAAGCACGCGCCCGGGGAGCGCTTCTCGCCCCGCGTCCGCCACCTTCGGACCGTACTTTTTGAGCCGGCAACTGTTGTCGCCGAGCCGCGACAGCCCCCGCCTGCCGGCAGCGGCGGGGTCGGGGGGGGGAGGGACGAGGGCCAGGCCAGGCCCGGCGCGGCCGAGGGGCTCGTGAGAGCCGCGGGCGGAGGCTGAAGGTGGCGGTGCCCAGGCAAGGGCAGAGCCGCGGGCGGAGGCTGCGGGTAGGGGTGTCCGGTAACGGCAGAACCGGGTGCGCGGGTGCATCGAAGCCTCTTTCCCTCTCGGGTCTCCCCTCCCGGCATGGCCGCGACTTGACGCGGTTTCCACGGAAACGCTCCCGCGCGGGCGGGGCAGGGCGGGGCGCGAAGGGATCCGCTCCGCTCCGCTCGGCCCCGGGCTCCTTGGGGGTGGTGTCGCTTGCGTGGCCGTTAGGAATTTGCGTCACGGTGGGCGTGCGCCTGCGCCAGGGCGGCGGATTCGAACAGCGGAGGGCGGGAGCCGTTGGTCCCGTTCACCCCGTTCGTCAGCGGCAGGAGGAGGAGGAGGAGGAGGATGAAGCGCACGGCGCCCCGCAGCACCCTGCGGAAAATAATAAAGAAGCACAAGCCTCAGCTACGCCTGGCCGCTAACACCGACCTGCTGGTGAGGAAGGAGAGGGGCGGACGCCGAGGTCGCGGCCTGCAGTTGGGTGCGGGCCGCTCCGCCTTTCGCCCTGGAGCCTCGGCAGCCTCCGGCCCGCCCTTCTCCGGGCGCAGGCGGGGGACAGCGGCTGCTCCAAGCAGCCGGCTGCGGTTCCCAGGCGCTCGGGCGGCGCGATGAGCTCAAGGGCTGAATCCTCCAGCTCCCCGAGTACTCGCTCCCCGGGGGAGCTTGGGAGCCCCGCTACGCAGGGCCGGGAGCAGTTGTGCTTTTGACCGTGGCCGGCAGCTGCAGCTGTTCTGGTTGCCACGGGGCAGCTGTCCCTAAACAGGGACGTTCAGTCTCTTAAATGCTTTATCGCTTGAAAGACATGGACCGATGGATTCTGCGTCCTGGGGCACTTTGAAGTTGCTGGGTGTAATGGGATGTCAATTTAGACTAAGGATGTTTCTGTGGTGACCTACAGGTGTAAGGGAGGCAAAGTTTGTGGGGAGATAGAGGATTGGTTAGTCTAATAAAATACTAATAAGTAGATTTCAGCTTTCTGCTGTGTTGGTGGCTGCTGTATTATAGGTTTCTAAGAGTGAGTTTGGGGATTCAGGGACAGTCTGATATGTAAATACTGTGTCACTGCATGTGCGTACTGCTGTTCGAAGAGTTTGATGTAGGTGGACTGAGAAAGGGGAATTTGGATTATGGGGCTGTAACATGCAGATGTTTGTGTAGAGTAAATTGGGTAGACAGATATTAGTCAACTGAATTGTGATAAATTAGTTGGTAAGCTGTTAAAACATCTTGAATGTAGACGGCCTTCTAAGTAATCTCCGTCCAAGATTAAAGAATGACAAGGTTTATTAGTAATCTGATGAGAATAAGATGTTCATAGTTTTTAAAAAAAAGATGTAGGGGTAACAGCCATATAAAACAAGTTTCAGAAAACTGAGACCAACAAAGCTGGATTCCTTTTGGCCTGCAATAAAATATTTGTGGCACAGGAAAGGTTTGTCTTACCAAGAAATTACTTAAATGCAGTAAGGAGACCTGAATTCAAGAGAGCTTGTGGTAGCTGCCATGTTGAAAAAAAAAAAAATCTATGCATGAAAAAATATTCTTTGAAGTGATTTAATAGGCTTCACTTGCTTGACTGCCATGCCCTCCTTTTTGTGATTCTCTTGAGCATTAATGCATACTGTATCTAGTATGATTCCTGACTTGAGTTGTAAGTTCATGTTTCATATGTGTCTAAAAATTGTATCTCACAGGTTGGTATCTGGATACACAAAACTAAATGTAAATATTTTTATTTTTTTTTAAATGAGATGAATATGAATGAATATGGTAATTACAAGAGAGGCTTTGCATTTCAGTGTAAACAGTATGTATTTTTCTATTTGGTCTAATAAAAATATTGTCTCTTCCTACTGCTTTCACTATCTTTGAAATAGTCCTCATGGACTTAAGGACCTGGCTGCTTGTTACTCATGCTCGGGCTGCTCAAAGCTTACTCAGTGGAATGCAATAGCCAACTAATCAAACTTACACAATCACTGATAAAGTTTTTTGTAGTCATTAGTAACAGCTGGTCTGTGTTTCTGTGGTCATGTTAATTTGGCTTCAAGGTAACGTAACTGTATGAAAAGGGGTAGGTGGGACAACCCTCCAGACCTTGGCCATTGGTTCCCATCTCTTCCTTGTCCTGGCACTAGTGTTCTATGGGCTGCAAAGACAATCAATTAATTAAATTGACTGAAACTAATAAACAACAACAATCTGATCTAGCTTAAAATATGGCTATACAAATACTCATTCCAACACAAAGGATGAGATGAGAATGAGTTTTAATTTTGTGGTAGAAGCTTAGATTCTGGTGATGTCAAATTAAATGGCCTTTAATGTTAGTAGACTTGGCTTTTTATTTCACCTTTAAACAGGAATGAAGAACATGGTGTTCTTCAACTAGACATGTGGCTGACAGCTCTTTAGCTCTTTGATTCTGTGAACAAATAACACAGCTGGAGTTTTGCTTTATTAAAAAATGTAGTCCTCTAGTTAGACAAATTACAAGTCTTAAGACTGTGGGTTCTTTAGTGTCTGTTACTACCTACAAACCTTGTAAGAATGATTAGATTGCATACTTCAGAAATGTATATCGTAGCTGTCTTTAAGACAAAACCATATACATTTTGAGCAGGGTGCTTTTGTCTTCTGTAGGGAAATATGATAATTGACTAGTTCAGTTTCTAAGCTGTCTTCCTTTATGTTTGAATCTACTGTGGTACTTAGCCAGTCCAGTGAGGAGGTCTTGCCTACCTGGCTTATGACATAATCGGATTGTTTTCCTTTTCTTGACATTCAGTGATTACTTTTCCTTGATAAAACAATGTCATCTTACATTATTGTTAATAACAAGCTTGAAAGACATAGGAATTCAGACAATTTTGTTAAATACCTGCATGAAATTTCTTCTTTATTTATCAAATTCTTTTGATCAAGTCTATTTTCAAAATTCAAAGCTTTGTCAGAACTCGTTCCTAAGCATTAACATCTTCCTCTGTGCACAGTATAGCTAACAAATTTCATCAAACTTTCTCAAGCAGCTGTTTCTTTTGAAGGGTGATGTTTGAGCAAAGAGATGGGAATAGCGTTTAAGGTTTTTCCAGTGCTCTTAGAACTCTATTTACGTTTTTGAAAATAAATGGTAAAGATTTTAGTACTGAACTTCATATATGCTTTTCCCACTCAGTGATCTGAGGAGATAGAAGCTTTATTCTAGCTTGAAATTATCAAAGAAAAGCAGGAACTTGGCTGTGCATTTTACACTAGAAGGGCAAGTTTGTGTTTGCATTGCAGAAAAGGTTAAAAGTATTACATTGAATGATGCCTTTTTTCTCTGTTATTGGATAGGATGGTAAGTAAGTGTATGCTGAAGGCAAAGTATCAGCCTAAAGAATTGTTTTGAAGTTATAACAGCAAAACAAAATTATGGAGCTTGTCCCTACTATTCTTTAGTTCTATTGAAACAGGTGTGTAGAAGTTGCTCTGTAAGCAATGTTGTGATTTTTTTTACATACATTCTTAGACTTTGCAACCTTTCTTTTATGGGAAATAAGCATTCTGTTATGTAAGTTTGTTTTCATGAGTAGTTCAAAACTGTTTTTTAAATTTTATGCAGAGGGACAATAATCTAATATGTAGTAAAGCAATGTCTTTAGACAAATGTGGTATCACTTAGTTACTTGTCAGTAACTTTCCCATTCACGGTATTCAATCATTCTGCCTTTCCTTAGCTTTTCTCAATTGCCTTGAATAATCTGGAACATTTATTAACATATGTGCTCTGTTGTGGAATGCTCTGATTTTAGTTATGTGACTGTTTAAACCTGTAGGAGTTGAGGTGAATCTTCTCCACATGGAGCAATTCATTGTGAAAATAGGAAAATAAAGGTAGAGTGATTCTGAGAAAAGATACAGTTTTTAAGGACAGTTTTAAAATCAACACACTTGCCTTTAGATTATCTCAGCAGGAGGACTTGCAAATATGGAATCTGTTGTTCCACCTCCCCCTTCTCCCCCAGGTTGTTTCCAAAAATCTAACCTCCATCTTGATAAGTCTGATAATGAGGGTTCTAATGTTGAACACTATTTAAGTGCTGTTTCTTGTTTCTGATGGAGATTATTTCTGTGCAACTAGCTAAAGACTAGTTTAAAAATGGCTTTGATATTATGCTAAGGGAATCTGCGAGAACATCTGCCTTTTCTGTAGTAGATTCTTCTAGACAATGCCAAATATGTAAATCTTAACTGTTGCATGCTGGCTTTTAGTTCAGGAGTTTGAAAATACCCCTACATTGCTTGTCATATGAACACTGAAATGTCTGTCCTCTAGCAGATTCTTTGTGCTGCAATCCCACTGCCAATGTATTTCCTATAAAATTTAACTTGTAACTTCCCTTGTATCTTTCTAGGCTTTGCACATCAGGTATGACAGAATAAGTAGATCACTTAATTCATATAAATAAAATTTTAATGTATTTCAGTAATACATTTCTGAGCTTTTGTTCGAAGAAGTATTTTTGCACACTTTACATAGCAAAGTTAATATTGTTTGAAAGTTTAATTTACAAAAGCAGCAATTACCAATTTTCAGGTTAGACTATTAAAATAGTTCGCATAATGTCTGTATAATGCTAGAGGTTTGTATTATAAGTCCCATATTACACAGGGGTGCTTTTGGCTCTCAGTTTTAAGTCCAGTTGGAGCAGTTCCTTGCCTGCTAAAGTTTTTGCTGCTTCTTTACGGCAGAGCAGCATTCTGTGTTGAACGAAATACAACCCTGCCAGTTCTTTTCATGTAAGAGGTTATAAAATAAGTGATGAGCTGGAAAAAAATGGATGGAACCTCCTGACAGTGGAGAATTTCTTGTTCTGGAGAAATTAATGTCAATGTTCCTCTGCACTGGAAAGGGGCAGAAGTCCTTGAATTTGTCTCTGGTCCATTTGGTGATCATTAAAAGTCTGGCCATTGTAGTCACTAAAAGCTGGCTATATTTGCTAGTAAGCAAAAAGGCTCCTTCTTATTCTGTGATATTTATGATTATATTTTATTGTAAAAAAACTGCTAATAAAAATGAGATTAAATTTGTTAGATCAGTTGTTGTTTGTATGGTCACTTCTAAAGCACTTTTACCATTTAAGTATGCTAAATTTGAACTATTTTTAAACAAGTCTTGCAGTAAGTAATATCTTGGGAATTTATTAGGACTTGAACTGAGTGGCACTTTGTTTTCCTGAGAACACCTTTCAGGAATTAGGAAGCAGTCTAATATGTGAATCTTCTGTCTCGAACAGTGAACCTCTAAAAAAACCAAACTGCTTAAACAGTTTGACTTCTTGATTATTTTTTTTTTCTTCCTCCTTTTAAAGGTGCATTTGAGCTTCTTACTGTTTCTCCATCGGCTAGCAGAAGAAGCCAGGACAAATGCTTTTGAGAGCAAAAGTAAAGTAATTAAACCTGAGCACATTATAGCTGCAGCAAAGGTAATTAAGCATTTTTAATATTTTATGTAAATTGTGTTATAACAGCATATACAAACGATTTCTGTGTTACTGTTGATATATTTTTTATTTATAATCCAAAACCTTCAGAAAATTGTTCTTTAATCCATCATTGGCATAATTCACTGTTACCAAGACATCAAATTACTTCTCTTTGCCCTATTAAATATAACCCTATTTTTCTTCATTATTCCATGTTTAAATTCATAGTTTCAATATGTGGGTAAGTTTACACAGTAGTCTCTCAGCAAGCATCCATGGGCTGAAAGCCCAGGGAACAGAAACAAATTCCAAAGTTGGAGGATCTTTATTTCATATGATACTTTATCAAGGAATCATCCCATCTATAAATTAAGCTTTATGGAACAAGTGAGAAATGGTTCAGAGAGATTCAAGTATCTTATTTACACCTTCAGTCTCACCTGCTTAGGCTGAAAGTTGTTTGAAGTAGGTATTGCAGCATTGCGTAGATATTACTTGAACAAACAGATACTTTGTGTGCTGCTGTGTTCGGCAAGGGAAGAACTGAGGGATGATTAAACTGGGTTGCTGTAAGGGTAGTTCAGTGTAACAAAAATTGCTATGTGGTTATCTGTGAAGGAGGAATCCTCTGCACTAAAGAGCATGGTAAGTTTTGTGTACATACAAAAGAAGAGAAAGAGGAAGGTGTTATGCAGCTTTTTCTTATGTAGAAAGAATTAGTAGTGTCAAAATATGACTGAAATCCTTTGTATTCTGTAGCTCTTTTCACTTGCTTGGATGTGTCTGTTTTATCTAGGTTTCATGAAGGAACTCAGGCTCTTTAATTTATCTGCTCAACCACCTGCTACTGCTGGGCAAATTGGAAGAACAAAACTCAGTGTTATCTGATATTTGGGTCCTGTGGCTTCTGTTTATCTTCAGTATTTTTTTTTTCCTCTAGTGAAATGTTTAGTTTGATACATTCTATTACTATAGTAACAGAAATATATACAGGATGTGTAGGGTAGCCAAGTGAATGTTACAGTTGGAATCTTACGCATTTGTAATTTCTTTTAACTGCAATCTCAACATTATTTGAACATTTNGATATGGCATTTTTCTGTGTGCTTTTGCTTCATTACTGACCTTTCCCCTAGAGTTTTACTCTTGGTGACTCTACTTTTGGAAGCAGATTGATTGGCTCAGTGAACCTTTGGTCTGAGTAGTCTAACGTTTTGGATTTCTTACTGCTCCCTGGATTATAGTGATAAAAGCAGTGATATACTTTTTTCTTTTTGCAGGTTATTTTAAAGAAAAGCAGAGGCTAGAAAACAGACCACTGGAATTTCAAAACATGTTTTTCCTGTGTTTTCTTACTAACCCAAGATTCCATGAGCCAGCTTTTGTACTTGTGGAAGTTTTATTGATGTCTATCTCCTGACTATCTTACTGTTTGTTTAAAAAAAATAAATCTGAAAATGTATCTTCTCATACACTTCATGCGTAATTTTAAAATTTGTGTTATTTGTCATTTAAGGCTTTTGATGCACCTTAATTCTCCCATAACAATGGAGGAATGCCTATACCATAGTCACTCTTCAGGTACAAGGTGGCATTTATTAATAGATATGTGAAGCTTCTAAAGGAGATTGGTAAAAAAAAATGCAGGTTTAAAGGTTCAGAGCAGATTTACTAGCTTAACAAAGTCTTGTAGAATCATTGTAGAGACTAGTGTATTAAATATCTTGGGTTCAATTTATTTATAAATGTCTTAATATTTTTTTAGATTACTGAAAAGTAGGCTAAAACTTCTGTGTTCTGGGGAAAAAACCCATATTTTTGTATTTCTAAATCATACTCTGAACTGTTAAGCTGGCCTATTGTCTGATGTGGTATACAAAACAAGTTGGTGGTCTCTAATTCAGTTAATGTGGACAGATACATATTATGGAAAAGAACA
>VYZX01028220.1:0-11544 GCA_013401335.1 Brachypteracias leptosomus | reverse complement strand
TTCTGTGATTCTATAATCACACACATTTTCTCCTTGATCTTCCAGAAGCAGTAAACTATTTACCGAAAGCCAAATGTCTTGCATAAAAAAAAAATTACCAGAATAATTGAAATAAAGCAAGAAGTGCAACTAATAATTGTGACACTGTACTCATATTCATATAACTGCAGAACACCAGGTTGGGAGGATCACCTGGTCCAACCTGTTTTGGAGAAGCCACAGTAATGGCCCTGCACCCTGTCCAGCTGAAAAAATAAAATATACTCCAGTACCTGTCTGAAAATGGATATACATCTTTGTAGTCATTTTGCTTCACCTGAATCAGTGAAACATGGCAAAATAATACCATACAGTAACTGTTGGAAAAAGGATAGAATGGGTGATTGCTTCTAGAAAATACGCAGGAAATTAAAGTAGCTTCCTTCCTCTGCTCCCAAAAATGGCCTGAGTACCTGAAGCATAACTTAAAGTAGTTAAGCAGCAAAGATGGTAACAGGATGCTTCAGTACTGACAGCATGCAGAGAAAGGTACACAGAGGTGAAAGTGTTATGAAGGAAAAAATGGAGGAATAAGCTTGGTTTCTGGTGCATATGGGGAACTTATCTATGTAATTCACAAAGGAAAACTCAGATCCATACACAAAGGAATTTATAGAAAAAATAAATAAGGGGAATAATTACTTTATCCAAGCTTTATTCTAGGATATGAGTAAATAAATCCTAAACACAGTTGCAGTATGCACATTCTGTTGTCCCATACTGGAGCTGACAGCAGGGAGTAGACTTCTTAGCCAAAGCTTTACGAGAAGCCCTACTGTATCCCCCCTCATTGGTGTGTGCATATACAACAGTCCCATGCTTTTCAGAAGCATCAGGCCTACAGCACATACTAAGAAAGCTTTCCATGTTTGCAGCAAATCCAGTAATTCTGGTTTCAGTTAAGCCTTACTGTATATTTGCAGAAAGGTGAAACAACACATGCACTGCAAGTCTGCTGCTTCCTAGAAACACTGAACACACCAAACAACTATAAATGCACACATTTATAGAAAATAGAGAGAACTTTACACATGCTCCTGTCAAAGAAAGTCAGATGTAAGGCACAGGAGCCATCACATCCAACAAGACAGTCCACCATTTTTGACATGGAATTTGGCCATCCAGCCTGCTAACCAATTTAAAGCTCTTTGGTCACCATGAGAAGTTTTATAAGCTTATCATAGATGTATAAAATGGCACCAAAGACTAAAGTCAACAGGTTTTAACCACACTATTAAATGACTACAACAAACTAAACACACTCTCTCCCTGATTTTCTTGGTTGTTGATGTTGGGGGGGGGTATTTTGTTTGTTTCCCCTCCCCAGTAAAGGTAACAGAAAAACACCAGTGGAAAAGAGACTAAATAAGTTATTTAGTCAGGTCAGACAAGGAGAACTGTCTGACTGGTTTCAGTGAAGGTTAAAATAGGACAGCTCAGGTCATTATGCAATGAGCTTTGTTGCTGTGATCATGCAGGCACATACCAGACAGCAAAACAGATCTGAATGTTTGAAATCACAAGAACAGGCAATTAATGTTAATACCTTAAGATCAATTTCAAATTCCTACTACTGTAAAGCATTCCTGCTGATTGCCATTGTCCAAGACCCTTATTTCCTGAGGTCACAGGGTATAAGACAAAGCTCTGCAACAATTATTTTCTCAGATGAAAACTACAAATCCTGTTCAGTGCAGAATATCATGGACTGCTGTAGATGACCTTTAAAGTGCCAGTGGATTCATCCTAAGAAGCCTAAAACCAATACTGTCTGCCTTGATAATCATTAGGTTTACGAAAACATCATGTTATTGCATATGGAGAACACTGGATCGGTATTGGGATTGTGCAGTCGTAGTTGAGAGGCACACAAGTGTAAGCTTAGCAGGACTGCCACCATTTACTACTATTGATATTTATACTGTTACTAGTAACAATTGTTTGAGATCCAGAGCTTTTCATTAAATAACTGAGTTGGATATTTTCTTAATATTTTCTCAATGAGCAGGATCCTGGAGTATCTAATGATAAACTCGTTGTATTAAAAACCACCCTTTTATGAAGTTTTTGTGCATTTACTAATGACAATAGTGTCAATCACAAAATTACAAACATCCTGCAGAGGAGAACTACGATATACACTGTAGGGATGCCATTCAAGCATATCCTTATGAGCGTTTGGAAAATAATTTCAAAATTAGAGAGTTAAATACCACTTCTAGCAAAATGAAGTTTTCTGAATAATTACATCATTGATGTAATTCATAGCCCTTACAAGATGCAAATATGCTTTTGGGTATATTCATTGACATATACTTCACATAGCAGGATTAAATGCAACCATACCCGTTAAGAAAAGGTATCTTTGGTTATTTATTTCACAATTCTAAGGGCCTTCTTAAGCGAAACAAGAAAACTGTTTTGTTTGGTTTGCAACACTGTTGCAAAACAACTGTTAACCCCCAGGCAAATAGTCAAGACATTAAATGCTTTGCAAAGAGATCTATTCTTCACACAAGAATTGAAGGATCACTGGCTTTTGGACTTCTGGGAAAAGAGATGCAGTTCCACCCAGAACTGCCATCAGAAGGGAGAGATCCCCCCTTCACCTTCCTCCAATGTAACTCCTGCCTTCCCCCAGCATTCAGCAGACTTTAACTCACTAAAGCAGCAGCTGTCTCCCTACCCCACAAAAAAAAAACAAAACCCCACACCAAAAACAAACCAGAAGAAAGTAGACAATCCACCCGACCAACTTTCTGCTAGATTTGTTTTCTGTCATTTCTGTGAGCTATACCAGATAGCAAATAGCAAAATGACATAGAAGGCTAGCAGCACAAGGTCCTCTGTTTAGTAGTGACCTCTGTGTGGTCAACTGCCTTTTGAGAAGCTTTTGGCTGCATAATGCCTTCTTTTTTGAAAAAAAACTTAACTCATTTAATGTCAGGCTAAAGTGGAGCATGTAGCCCCTACATCACTCAGACACCAGTGAAAACCTAACACAAGCTCTGCTCATTTTACACAGGAAGCTACGTACATTCAATTCATATCACACACAGGCCCATAAAAACCATCCGGGATGCACTGCTCCAAGCACACTCAGAGCTCAGCCACACCAAGATAGCCAACATTAGATGTATGAAGTCAATTATAAAATATTTTAAAAGAAAACTTCCAGAAGAAGCAACAAAACGCTAAAGCTCTGAACCAAAAAAAGCACCATGGATGCACTGAAGTTTAATCCAATAGGATACAGGCACCAAAGTGTGCTTTGCAGAATTCAGTCATTAATGGTTTAGGTGAAAGGTATCTGGAGATATCCAAAAGTGACACCTAGGGAATAAGCCTGTTTCAAACAATGCAGCAATTTCACTCTACTAGATGATTTCATGATAGCACCAGAGGAAAAACTACCACCAGATATTCCTACACAGTCAGTTTCCCTAGCATGTTTGAGCAAGAAAAAAAAACACATTTATCTTAAATAGATATGTTTGGGAACCACACTAGAATTTAGTTCTGAACACAACCCTAGATCTACAGGATAGGTTTCACATGTGTGATACAAATAAGTACCTCGAATAATTTATCAGGTTTCTGTTTATTAGAAGTAATATGCAAAACAGAAAATGCAATCTAAAATCTATCAGTTCAGATCCTACTACAAAAAAATTGCACAGAAAAATCACCGTGCCTTATTTTCATATTACATGTATTAAAAACTCAATGACTAAAATATTTTAAATGGTACTTATAAATATATCCGAATATACATGTTATGAAACAGGTCTTACAGTTACCTCATTGTTTATAACCATCATCCTTATATGTTCTTAACTATGCAGAGACACAATTCTTAAGACCACAGTGTTTTGATGCAATGCTATAGTTTTAATGTCACTTTTATGTATAACTTACTGTAAAAGGAAAGTGTAGAGGAACGGGTTTTTCTTCCCCATTCTTTTCTGAAAGGGTCACATGACATCAACGTCAAAATAACACATTTGTTTTAAGGACAAATAATGCAAAACTACCCTTCTCCCCATGCTCTTATACAGGGAGCTCAGGTTTTGGCACAAGTGAAAGTGAGCATTCTACCACATACAATACTTCAGCATTAGTATATTACTCAAGTTTATTTTAAGTTAAAATCAAGAGTATACATTCTTCTGTTTTTCATGTGACAGTTTTTTCCCTGAGCTTGCAAAGATGGCATAATTCTAATGAAGATGGTGCCTGGCAAGTTTGTAAGCCAATGTAGTACTGAAACTCAAGTTATGGATAAAGGTAAAGAAACAGAAAAACGTTTAAAATTAGGCTTCTAGAGGGCTTCCAGGCCAGTAGCAGGGAAAGAAAATAGGACAAAGATGCAAAAGCACGTTTAGCACTATAGACATTAACATGTTCTATAAAATCCAAGTGTCTTAATAATCATTTGTAGTACAGCATTTAAGTTACACTTCTGAATCCAAATTTAAGGAAACCAGACTTAAGAATATTGACTAAGAATCTATTGAAGTGTCCAATCATTAGAAAGGCTACAAACACAACCTAAAACAATCATTTAAGCAAGTAACTAAACTTTGACATCACCTTGACCTACCAGGTAGATCTAGTATGGACTTGCCTTGGGCAAATTGGTCATTTAAGCTTTAAAAAACAAACATATGGAAGACTGAATAAATGAGTTGAACTGAAATTACCACAGGCAGAAACTCTCACCATAAGTTGTTCTTAAGTTACAACAAAAAATGTAAACCTACAAGGCAAGATGAAACTCTTGTCCATTCTAAAACTGCATACAAAAAAACCCAGGTGCTTTTATTATGAAAACATCTTTGGTTACTGAACTTTTTCATATTTAATTTTTATTTTTCTCCTTGACAAATAGGCATATAAAAACACACTGATCAAAATATCACATTTTTCAATGTATTAATTATCAAACATAGATCTATTCTTTTTAGTGTTCCCATCACTTTTGGAATTTAAAGTGTCATGCTTAACAGTATTATGGCAGATGACCTCAGAATGGATTGCAACTGCACTATTGATCATATTATTTCATGGTTATTTGTCTAAAAACACAGTAAACAAGACACTCATTTTTCTTTCAGTTCTTTCCATGCATTTAAGCATAGTTTTAAACTTTATCTCTGATTTGCATCATTCTACTATGAATAGTGTAAATACACACTATTCATTTTCTAAGGCCCAGTTGTAAACACATCTGCATCTTAATAAATGAGTATAGTAAGATGTTTCCAAGCTTACCCATTTAGCATAAAATGCATTTATTTTTACTACTGTTCTCATAAGTTCCACATATACATTGCCTTTACATATTTTAAATATCTAAACCATATTCTAGGATAACATACACTCCAATTATTACTTTCTTGAACAGAAGTGTTAAAACTGAAAATTTTTTTTCCAAATAGATTTCTGTTTTACTTACAAAAAGAGACAAGCCAAATTACAGAAAATTAAGTGCTTGGTTCCTATGCCATGAATTATATTACTTTGAATTCATAATGTGACTCTTAAGATACAAAGCCTGTTATGGATAAAAACAAAACCAATGTGAAAAACTGCAAGTCCTTCAAATGAGTTTTCACAACAGTCTACTGCAAGCTTAAAGAAACCTCATACATGACAGGCTTCCCAGCTCATTAATAATTAACCACTGTTGTTTAAAATCTCATTGAAATAAATATGCAAAGCCTCATGCCAGCCTAATTTCTCTCTAAATAAAAATCCAGTTCTTCTGTACATTGACAGGAAGAAGACTGATAATTGGCCTCTCACCCAGAGATAAACTAAAACCGGCTGTCCCTCCTCCTGGCATACTGCATACTTGTTTCATTCCAAAGATTATAACCTCAGAGACTTCGTATTCTCAACAGCTGAAGCACAGGGCTGGTTACTCTGCCTGCATGTTCCTGATTTCTGAAGGAATCAGAGGCCACTCCATTTAAACCCCTAAACTTGTACCAGCAGTTACTAACCACAGCTTTATTTATCCCTCTGCTCACACTGTAAAGCCACCTGTCCAGTTGCATGTATGATAATTAAACCAAGCCAAGAAGAAAAAAAAAAAAGCCATCCTCTTGAAATGCCAAACTAACAAAAATAAATCATGCTTTCCATTGAAGTGAGTGGAACAAAAGCAGACAAAAGGAAGCAGGAAGTAACAAGCAAGGAAATGCAACCATCAGGAGAAAAGAACTGATCCCCAGAGGCTCACTGCAAAGCATCAATAGCTTCCCAAAGGAGGAGGTCTGGAAACTGAGAAGTATTGGCTTAGGTTCTACAATGGCAGAGCTACAGGAAGAGAAGTTCACAGATAGGACAATGAAGATTCCATGATCTCCATTTTTTAACTTTTTAGAAGTCCCTGTCTATACCATAACCCTGTTTCTGTGAAGATGAGAAATTTATTACCATTGGGCACATGGTCCGAGTAACTCTGTAACAAAGGCAACAAAAATCCATCTTTGAACAGAGGCTCTGAGCTGGCTCTTAACTTTCTTTTTGGTAAACTTTAACAAAACTTTTCATTTTATGAGCATGTGACAATTATGCAAGTCATTTTGTGAACACTGGAACTTACCCTGTTTGCTCTCCATCATTGCTTAGATTATTTGCTGTGTAGTAATTTAGCTAAGCTCACACTACAGTGGGTAAACTGGGAATGTACATTTGCCTGCCCACCTATTTTCATGAAGCTTGTGGAAATTTAACTTTGAACTGTTTCTGCTCTGTCAAATTTAATCAAAAGCAGCCAAGAAATTAAAAATGTCTTGAGTGTCAGTAGGAAGAGGCTGACAGAAAGGATTACTGTGCAGGAAAACCCAGCTGAAAAGTACATTCTCTCACCAAAAACATTCTGTCAGCTCATTGCAGAGTTATGTATTTAATAGGTCGTACAGTAACACACTCAGCAAATGAAAGCGTATCAATGGTTTGAGTAGGATCTCTGTCTTCTCAACTAGCTGTTTGCATACAATTATGTTCTGTTAGCAGAGCTAACATGGGCAGTTTTAGGATTCAGGCTCCTTCCCATTCTTGGCTCTGCCCACAATTTCCATCTCACTTCTTGCCCCTGGCAGCTCCTATCAGAGTGCTTACCAGCCAGCAGAGGCTGTGAAAACGAGAAATAGGAGAGCAAGTCGTCATAACTCAGTATTGTGTGCTCCCCTCTCTCCCCCAGCTTTCACAAGCTCTGCTGGCTGTGGCTGTTGCTTTCCCAACCGAGCTGATGACAGCAGCCAGATGAACTGGAGGAGGCTGTGGGAAGCAGCAAGTCAGCTAGAAGCAGTACCAGTGAGGTTCAGTTTTCCCACATCGACCTCCTCACGCAGTTGTGTTACCACAAAAGTTCTTCGGACCTGCACAGCTTCAGCCTTCATGTGGCACCGGGCAAATAAAGATACTTTGCATATCAGATCCCATGCATTAGATTGATCCATACTTTGGTTTAGCATCAATTTTGGAGCTGAATCAATCAAGTGTAAATGGAAATGTGTCCTGGTTCAGCCAGGATAGGGTTAATTTTCACCAGGAGTTGCTACTCGATACCGAGCTGACGTCATGTCCGGCACACGAGGCACGGGCAGGGCAGTCCCGGCTCTGTCTCACCCGGGTTGCTTCGCTCTGTGTCTGTAGCTGTATCCACGCGGTCTGTACCTTTTTTGTACATTGTTACCCCTGTTGCTGTTACTGTTGTTGTGATTGTTGCTTTTGCATCGTTGTATTAAATTCTCCTTATCTCGACCCGCAGGGTTTGTATTTTTGCTACCTCTCCTGTTCCCGTCCGGGGGGTGGTGCCCGGTCTCAGCAGGGTTTAAACCACCACAAAATGAAACAGTAGTTCTCCTTCGACTAAATACAGAAGTTTAAACAGCTACAAATCACACCCTTCCTCCAATACCTTCGCTGCCTTCCCAAAATATTTCAACAGTATAAACTGTTTATACTTCTGCGGCAAGTGCGTACAATAAGTATAGAGCTTGTTTTCAACACAGTGGGGAACTAATTACCCTGAACTTTCTACCTCCCAAACGCAATTCCTCCCCACAAGAAACAATTGAAAGGCTAAACAATGATTTAGCCGAATGGCTGTGTGTTGGCGCTGTGATTCAACAACCTTGCAAACTGCTCACATGAAACACTTCTTATGCATCCTTAATGACCAACAAAACTCATAGCAACAAACATCAATAAAAGGAACTTGTAATTTCCTAGTCCTGGAGCTGTTCAACCTGCCACCTCTTTGAGGTGCTTTGAGAAAAAAGGAATAAGTTCTTTCATTCTCTGCTGGATTTTATAGTAAAAATATAGTAGAGAATTTTTGCTGCCTACAATACTTAGTTGAACCAGACTTCCTTATGGTAACTGATTAACAGCTCGATTATTTATTAAGTGAACTCAGCACAAGATTTGTGGTTTAGCTTCAGCTTTAAGACCACAGTTTTCTAGATGTTACACAATCTTCCAGGAAGACTATGATTCACAGTCACAAATTGCTACTAATTTCTGGCTCTAGTTCAGGAGTGTAATGTTGTCTCCCTGTTCTGGAGAATAATTCATTAGGTGCTGTAGTCTAACAGAAAGCAGATACTCTCAGTTACTTTCCTGAAAGCCAAAAGTAGGAAAACCAGCATGATACTAGTATTAATTGGGTAGCAATTTTTTTGCTCTGCTATTCTCCTCAGGAAGTAAACATATGTTTGTACTGAAGGATGCTGCAGGGGAAGAGTAGGAAGTGATCCAGAAGACATTAATTTCAATGTACAACTAAGTGTCCACTCCAGGCTTTGACTAGTTATTCAGGAAGCAATTTAATAAACATGTATCACAAAAATCAGGTTAAAGAAAAAAAGCAGCAGCTCTCAAGGAGCTTTTATCCTGTAATTTTTTTTGTTTTCCCCTCAAGACTTACTCATGCAAGAATACTTGTGGCTTTGTAGTTGATAATCCATGCTTTACTTATAGGCAAGCAATTATGTTCAATAAATTTACACATCAAATATATAAACTCTCTAGATTAAGTTAGCCTATGAATAAAACTGCAAAGAATACAGGGTACAGAATTTTCTTAGATCATAAGGTCTTCAGCATACAGAACCATAACAGGTCCTGAAACAACTTATTCTACTCCTCACCCCTAGGGACTTCACAGTTCTGCAAGATGTTATTTTGGCTTACATTTTATGAATGCTATCATCAGACCCCCAAAGAATTTGCCTCTCAAATCTCTCTCTACATTGTACTCCTGCTTGCTCACTTTATCAAAAGAGTGAACCCCAAAATCCCATAACTAAAAGGGGTCAGATTAGCCCAAATAAATTAAAGGGGAGGTGGAAATAGTCAGCAAGTTTAGAAATGCATATATATTCTCCTCTTCTTTAAAAGTTAATTCTTGGAAGCCTTACTTGACAAAAGCACATATAGCATTCATTTGTATCATTTGTGACTCCTAGAAATGCAGCTGTTGGAGAGCACTCTCAGTACTATTTGGAATTAGGTTAAATTGGAAGAAAAATAGACCAGACCTAATTTGACAAGATCCAAACAGTCAAACAGCTTAAGGCCAAAGTCTTAAATTTAAGATAAAATAGCTGTTGCCATCTTTGCAGGTTTTATACCAAAAATACTTTGAATTTCTGATACAAGGAACCTTCTGTCACCAACAGTTATGAGCATTTCCCACTTTTTAGCTTCTGTGGCCTCTGGAGCAAGCCAATTCCTGGTTTTATTTTATTATCAGGGTGGAGACAAACCCTTCACAGAACAATAGGGTAAAAAATACTACAGCAATTCAAAAGAAACAAGACCTCATATTTCTCCGCTCACTTCAAGATATACACTACAGCACTGGGTATACGCATTTACATCAAAACTTAGGAATTACAACTTCCTCTTTGTAAGTTAAACGACTAAAGTCCTTTTAGCTTTATTTTCCCTTTATTTAAGTTGGCATCCATTAGTGAACATGCCAAGTTTTTTTTCCTATCACTAGTTCAAACTTCCCAATCACTACAGAAACATGCAAGTTTTTCTTCATGTTCTCCTTCCAGAGTTCTTCCTTATCTATTTATTCATCGTGAAGGTGTTCAAGATTTGCCACTACTAACATGACCAGTGTTCTTACCTTCGGTAACACTAACAAGAAAACCTTTTACTTTGTTTCTCCCATCCTGATAGCATAGAATAAACCCCCTTATTTTGAGCAAAGGGAACAGTTTTGGAAACTGGAAACCTAAAGAAAAGTAATGTACAAGACTACTAGACATTGAAAACAGATGAGCAACTTGTATTTCCATTATTTCACAAAGACAGAAGAACTTGCCTCACACACATGAGTAACTTCTAACTATTCTACAAAATGACTGTGAAGGGCAAGTAGTATTGGAAAGTAGCTTAGGTTGTCTAGGTGTACATATAGGAAAAGACGTGTTTGTGATAACAGGTAAAAACTGTCTTCTTCCTAGATTTAAGCCCACCTGCAATGAAGGTCATTAATACCTTATCACGTAGCACAATTTCGTGCTCTCAAAATTCAATCTGAATGGTCATTTGTACCTCGGGAACAATTAGGAGCAGTATATGTTTAGACACTTGAAGGTACACTTTCATTTCACCATATCCAGGGATGTCTAGAACCACAGGGCATAAAGGGAAGGGAGGAAATTCCCATCACAGGATCAGAGCCTGTGTGCTACACATGAAGTTGAGAGGGGAAGGAAGGATCCCACACTCCCTCTCTAGCAAATCTCCACTGCAATTAAAATTTAAAAAAAACCACAAAAACAAAACAAAAAAAAACCCCAAACCCACAACCAAAACACACCCTTACTAAACAGTCTACACAAAAATTTGGTCACATATCAAACCAAAAAATTTTCACAAAGTGACTCCGGAAATCTGGAATCACGTTCACAAATATAATTCCTTAAAGTCTCCTTTCGGCCTATCAGCATTTTAACTGTTTGACTAATGACTTTTTATTTAATTTGAAGGGTAAGATCTATTTGTAAAATAGGCTTCCGGTCTTTTTCCCTATTGACATATGAAATAGGGTTAATATACATTTTAAGCTAGAAAGGATAGATTTAGGCTAGATATTAGAAAAAAGTTCTTTAATATGAGGGTGATAGATCAGTGGAATGGGCTGCCCAGGGAGGCGGTGGAGGCCCCATCCCTGGAGTCATTCAAGGCCAGGCTTGACAGGGCTCTGAGCAACGTGACCTAGGTAGAGATGTCCCTACTTGTGTAGGGAAATTAAACCAGATGACCTTTAGAGGTCCTTTGCAGCCTAAAACATTCTATGATTCTAATATCAGCAACTAACTTTTATAAGGCTTCATTTGTCTAAACTGTTTGCAGTTTAGGCCAGCAGTCTCCTAGGTATCTGTCTGGGACACAGTGGCAAAGTTTACCCACAAATATCACTTAATACTACTTATTCAGCAACCTAATCTTGTGGGAGGTGTCCCTGCC
>VYZX01028156.1:1039-28225 GCA_013401335.1 Brachypteracias leptosomus | reverse complement strand
TTTTTTTTTTCCCAGAAGCTGTATGTACAGCAAATGGACCATAATACATTTATGAATTGTGGCCTTAGTAGTTCTTGAGCTGGTAAAACATTTAAAAGCATTAAGTCTAATCATTCTGGGTAATTGTAGGTTGTACATTGCCTGTTGGGACTCTGGACTTTCAGATATATCATAAATCTTTCCCTGGATACTGCAGTTGGTTGCCTTTTACTCTTCATCATTAAGAGATGGGGCTGATGGAGATCAGCTGCTTCACTTTGTAAATGGTTAGCATTCTCTCACCTGCTCTGCATGACTACTGAACTGAGGTATGTTGTGACAGTCTGCCCACTCTTCCCTGTTCAGATTAATGAATACAGCTTTAACTGTTAATTCAAAGGCAGTCAAGCTTATATCCAACAATTAGAGTACAACTTTCCTATTCAGATAGTGTATGTGTAATTTGGCATGGTCTTTTATACCTGTTCGGGGTTAAAGTGTATTTCTGCTCTAAAGTTGACTTTGTAAAAACAGTTTCAGGATTCAGGGGGCTCCATGTTTATTTATCCCCAGAGACACCCAAGGGAAATTCCCCAATTTTGTACACAAAGGTGTTTTTGTTCCAGCTGCCAGCCTACAGATTCAACCTGAGCTATGGAAAAATAAAAAGTCTTCTTTCCACAGTGCACATCATTTCTAGCAAGAAATATACTTCAGCCCAAATTTTGTCCTTAGTTACATCTGAGGAACCTAATGAGAAAAAAAACCAAACAACAACAAACCAAACATATTGCCCTATCATGGTTGTAAAGATCAATCCCAAGGGATAGTGAGCTATCAGTACTGTAGCAGGCAGGGGCCTCAGCTAGGTGACATTGGCTGGAAGGAAATTCTCACAGTCCTCTTCTTGCCCTGTCCTGACTGCGTGTAGGAAACTGCTCGTTTCGCTGTACACTGTGATACAAATAGACTTCCCAACATTTGCCTAAATCAAACATTCATTCATTCATGACAGTGTCTGAATCAGAGACAGGTTCTACAAATGTCAGAGGGAAACTCTTCTAATTAACACGAAGTCATTTTTTCTCATTTTCTCCCCCTCTTTATTGCCCATTCACTCTGAAATTTGGAATCAGAATTTGAAATACCAGCTTGTTTAAGATTCTTCACGAATTTACACGTTGAGTGGAAAAGGCCTGTTTATACCTCTGAACATAAATATTATTTCTACAAAGCACAACTCAGAAGATGTGGATTGAATGCCTAGTTTTACCTCTAGCTTCCATGGGTTTAGTATTTTATTATAAAATGGCAATAATAAAACTTAATTTTCATCAAAAATGTTTAAAGCTGGTCTCTTTCAACAGATAAGTAGATGAGCTGTCATTGCAGATCCTCATCTCAGCTGGTGTCTCTAGGGTAATATAAATACTAAAGGTAACAAGGAGATACTTTGTTGCAGACCTATCTCCAAAGTTTCATTGAACTACTCCAAAATGTACAATTTCTCTCTATTGGAACCTTGATCCTCATAAAATGTGTTTAAATCCTGGCAAATGAGAAACACCTTTTAAATTCCAGAAACAGAACAGCAAGTGATATTTAAGCAAGAAAGAGAAGATAAAGCCAGTGTAAATATCTGAAAAGCCAGCAACTTTGCTATGTGATTGTCACCTTCTGACACCTCTTCGTGTACTTAGATTTGGAGAAGGGCTTGGGTCAGAGACTTATTAAAGCATTGCTATAGCAGGATAATAAAACACAATTATTTTTTTCTTCAAACTTTTCTACTCTTTTAAACATCATTTAGAATAATTTGATTCAGACTATCTGTTTCAGATGTTAGGAAACTTTGTGTTTCAAAATGCATGTCCCAAATGAGCTGTGCTGACTTCAGGGCTTGGCATGTGGTTGAAGGTTGCTCTTCTGAAGTTTCACCAGAGACAGGAGCTTGAAGTCTGATGAAGTTTGAACTTCTTGGAATTAGGTGGTCTGAAACAAATCCAGTGGTTTTAGGATGGCTTTGCTTTGGTCATTAAACACTCCCTCCATTTCCCTCCTGAGAGACATTAAAGCTTGAATCAGTACTGTGAAACATCTAAGATATGGAAAAGGGACCATTTGAGGCACAAATCCTACCAAGTCTTTGGGTTTGTGTCAAACTTCAGAAGTTGTTACTAAGTAAAATACAAAGCCACAAGCATTAAAATGCAGTGACAGACACATATTAGGAGAGCAAGCAGCCCCAGATCAAGATTCAAGCAGCCCCAGACCAAGCATGCTACACTTAGACAGTCCAAGCCCTTGTAGCATTGACACTGCCTAATTAGCCAGATGTCATCATCCTGAATAGACGAGAGGAAAATATTTGGAGCCAAAATCTCAACACTGTCACCTGGATTTGTTTCAGAAACCTTCTTTTTTTCTCTCTACCCACTTGCTAGCACCCACGGCTAGGCTTTCAACAGGGTACATACCTCTCTTAGTGAGATGAGCCCCTATAGCATTAGCATTAAAAAGTGGAAAAGGATGGAATGCAGCAGTCACTGGCTCCAGAGGGACGGTTTGCACTCATGACACAACATCCTGACCTGAAACCTCACCAATCCACCCCTGCTTGCTCTCTCATTCTCTGACAGTCACAGGTTTAATGTCATGTCTCTGTAGCTTTCCAGAAGAAAAAAAAAAAAAGAAAAAGGCTGTATTAGAAGTTAATAGTCCACTTTCACAGCTACACTGCAACTAAATGTAATCTTTCTCCTCCTGTGTGACAGTCTTTTTGTGCATTAGATTGGAATAGACTGTTCCTGCCACTGTCCAACATCACGCTGACTTCAATGACTTTGTAAACACAGCCCAAGACATTAACAGCGTGCACACACGCTTGTGAACCGGGGCAGCACTTAGGGCGCACGTATTGTTGGTAGCGGGGTGCTGTCAAGGTTTAATCGGGTCAGGTCACTCTCTATTTCATCCCTGAACTGCTGCAATAGATCTGAGTTAGGCAGCTGAGCATTCATGGTGGGGATATCTCCCAAATAGTTTTCATTACATGCCCTCAGAGGAGTCTCTGAAAAGTCCCGTCTTTTTCACCTGAAATGGCTGTAAGGCTGCCAGTCTATTTGCTCCATCTTTGTCTTTAATTAGGTCTTAAGAACTTGCATCTTTGGGGCTTTCTGGAAAGAGTAACCTTAGCAGAAAACACAGCTGTTTGCCAGAGCAAAATCCCCTTGAAACTCATGTTTTGCTTAATTCTAAGGGCAGGAAGGAGGGGGGGGGGAGGAAGAGATATACACATTTTTAATATGATAATATGTTTCCAATCAAGCTTTACAAGATCCTACACAGTATGGTTTGCAGCAGAGTGCTGAGTGCTGCTGCCTGAAAAGAAACATGCTTTTTGATTGTTATTTATTCTTCCCTTTCTTTCTCTTTTCCCTTTCAGAGAATAACAAGACTTACGCAGAGAGGAAGAGAAGACAGAGTCTGAAAAATATTCCCCCAAACACACCAGGTAGTTAAAGCATATGAATCTGTAGACAATAAAGTTCACATTAGACAGTTAATGAAGCTGGGAAAAAAATGTGAATTGGAATGTAATGAAAAATTCATACTTTCAGTGCATGAAAAATAAGTGAATGCCCTTTAATTGTTCAGTTTACTTGCAGAGAGGACAGTTTGAATAAATTGAAAAATCATTCCAGTTTGTTAAAAGGAATAATATTTGGTCCTCTGCACCTTGTGCTAAATTCTTCAACCCTGCTGGACATGTGAATATATGAGGAAGTGAATGACCACAGTCCATCTGGTAGCCCACAGATTCAGAGAGCAAACACGGAGCAACTGTGTGGTTGTCAAGCTAGACTCATCCTTCTCCACCCATTCATGGGCTGCAACAGAAAATGTGTGGGTGCTGAAGAGTTGAGGAGCAAAAAACTGGGCTCTGAGGCTATAGGGAGGGATTGTAAGTCATCACCAGTGCTGAAGGGACTAGAGAGGAAGAGCTGTTGTGAGGACAGGGTCCTTGGTCCATTTCCCAGCAGTGTAGCACCTCTCTCCCTGTTCTCCATGTTCTTTTGCCAAGAGCATATATCTTTTTCAGGCTGCCTTTTCAGCCAGATTGGGATAGAAGGCAGGGAGCTATGGAGGAGACAATGCTGGCTGCAAATCCATGGTCTGAGAAAAATTGCAGCAGTACTGGTTAGTGGGACCCCATTGAAGGGATAGGATGAGGCATGAGGAAAGGGGTGGGACAAAGGCAGGGAGGTCTGATGAGATGCTGAGAAGGAAAGGGGAAGCTAGGGGAGGGGAACTATGAGTAACTGCACAAGCGGTCTGCCCTTGCTTTCTCTGAGTACATTTGTCTCCCTTATGGCTATGTGCACTTCTAAGCAGATCTTAGCACCTATGCTCCTGCCCCTGTCTTACGTCAGTATCCCTGAAGACTGTTTGCTTGTTAAATGTTTACCTCTGTGGATCTGCATACACTTCAGATAGCATCTATATTGTGTCTTTTGTCAATAAAGCACTTGACAAATGCTTGAGTAAACCCCAAAATAACACCACTTTCACTGAAAAGAGAAAATTTTAAAGTGTAAATCAATGCCAAAGTCAGGACCTGCAACTCCTTTCTCTACCACTATGTACAGCTCCCCAAACACACTTTCACAACAAGACACCTCAGTGCTATTCAATGTTCATATTGCTTCAGCTGAATTTTCCACTGCAGGAATTGACAATTCATGCTTTTTTAAAGGAATTGGGGAGGGGGGGCACTATGAGTTCAAATATAACCCCATTGAACAAGAAGCCTTCCACTGATGTCAAACTTAAAGATTTTCTCTGATGTCTCCAAAAACAACTAATGGAGTAGCTGAAATAAATTTACCTTGGTTTTGTACTCCAAGTACAATAATTTTTTGCAAGAGGGTTTTATGTCCTCTTCACTGTGAACAGTGCAGCAAAGCAACTCTTTTAAGCAGCTTGTAGTGACATAAACAGGCAAGAAATGTCTCCATTCTGGCTCTTTTGGGCATTTTTTTTAATGACAGTCTAAAATGCCAAGTGAATTGTTTCAATTTCACAGCCATTAGCAGAAGAAAAGACCAAGTAGGTCAAGACTGTCAGGTTAGAAGCACTTAAATAAATAATAGTAATAGTCTGACGCCCAACCAAAGGAAGATTTTTTCCTTTAGCACATCTACTAGTTCTTTGTTGAGTCTGGGTTGAACATGCTATAATTAAAACACAGCACAGCCTGAAGTCAGTGAAGTTGCAGCAAGGGAAATTTGCCCATTATTTTCCAAGCAGATAATCATCAGTTATCATTAGTCAACCTATTCAGGCTGTAGTCAGTATAGATGGATTACTTTTAAATCATGTACATGCATTTACTCTTTTTATTTCTACAGAAGTAAAAAAGAAACTAAATTCTATGAACTGCTAGAGTCAAATTTCAGATACATATAGGACAACAATGCAGTGCTTTGTAAAAGCTGGTATGTTGGCATGAGGGGATTTTCTTTTAGAAAAATCTAAATTTTTGCTGATAACAACATGAGAACACCTCCTTAATTTCACTCAAGCCTCTACAGAAACTAAGACTACACAGACTCATCAAGAGAATATGCAAGATGCACTGAACTAGCAATAAAAAGAAAAATGTGACTCTACATATAGGTTTTTTCACACACTATTATATCTTTCAGTTGTCATCATTAACTGCAATTCTAGAAATGTCTTGTTGTTCTGTTGCCTTTGAAAAAATGATACAGTGATTAGGATAGATTTTACTTGAATATACTGAAAAAAAATTTCCCTGACAGGTATATGATGCTTTCAGTATGTTTCTTCAACATGTGTTCATCATTATAATGATTGAATTTGAAAATTTACACATCTCTAGAGGAAAAAAAAAGCTAAAATCTGTAAATAGTTTTCCCAGGGCAATTAGAATGAAAGTCAAAACTGGAAGACTAGTGGCAACAGAGCTTTACAAATTTGTATAAAAGATGAACCCTTCTGCCTGTTCACTGTTTATCAGAAAAGGAAATAGAGAGAGATACAGCACTGCAATCTACAGAAAGCTGATAATGAGTTTTGCTTCATAATATCTGGTAGCTCTTGTAAAAATAACAACAGCAACAACAAAACCAAGGTAGGAAAACATGGCAACAGCAAGCTGTACGGTAGAAATTAAGATGATATGGTTGGGTTTAAAGAATAGCTGTCCTTTGTAAGCTGACTGATATAATTGTGTCAAGCAATA
This sequence comes from Brachypteracias leptosomus, assembly GCA_013401335.1. Taxonomy (NCBI): domain Eukaryota; kingdom Metazoa; phylum Chordata; class Aves; order Coraciiformes; family Brachypteraciidae; genus Brachypteracias; species Brachypteracias leptosomus. Next base: position 21,978 of record VYZX01028156.1, on the reverse strand, counting down.
GTCAACTTTGTACTGATTTCCTTGACATATAAAAGGCAGTGACTCAGTGACTGTCACTTAATGAGTGTCTGTTTGGAAGGAATAGTAACATTCATCCACTTCATAATAGGGATCCTGTTGTGAATAATATAATAAACATGTACAAGATAAAACCCATCAGAAGGGAACATGTCAGTCAGAGTGATAAAATATACTGATTTGCTGATTCCTCCCCACCTTCACCCAAAACAAGATAAAGCACATATAAAAAAATCAAAATGTTCCCACATCAGGTAACAAATTTTAAGATCACAATAATAAATACACAAAGAACAGCTTTCAGCTTCCAGCCAAAATAAGTGCTTCTCCTGTAATAGTCTACAATGTGGTATCAGTGTTGGTTGGCTAGTCATTGGGGTGGTGTGCCATAAGAAGCCATGATAACTGCAAAATGCTTCACAAAGCTTAAATGGGATGAACCTGGTCTTTGGTAGGTAATTCCACCTGAAAAATGTGTTGGAACAATTTTATTTCCTTTCAGCTAAAATCTAACTTTTTAATGTCATCTGTAACTACGAGTTGTGGTATGGGGTTGATGTGTGCTGCATGCAAAGGTTCCAGAAGAAAAGAGATTAATGGCATGGAAATTGAATAGAAACCATGACAGTTATAACTCTTTCTGATGCCAAACAGTGGTGCTTGACTGAATGGATGGGATTTGGTTGCATAAACATAAACAGCTAATGCCATCTGAAACATACTAACATCTTCTAACAGACATGCAGGGCTGGCAGGTAGGACTGGTAGATCAATGCTCTACAGAGCTTCAGCTGCTGCTCTGCAAAGGCATGTGTGCCTCATAGGGTTTGCACCATATCTGCTAGCCCAGACTCAGATATAGCATTTCAAATGGCAGAAGATGTCTGTGTTTAGGCAACTGACTCCATCCTTGTTGCCTGAAATTGGCTCCTAAAAACTGTAAACTATCAGAAAGCTACTGGGTCCTAAGCCCACAAATTTCTTTTAATCGCCAGTTCATTCCTCTCACCTGAGCTTTTTGCACATCCACACTCAAGACATTGTGTTATTTTACTGTGATATTATGGGGCTAATGCCACTGACCCAGATGAAGTCTTAAAGTAGTTTTGCTATGTATGACCTTTCATTGCAAAACTCTGACAAGATGTACCCTTGACTAAGCAATATGATATAATGTAGCCTATCCATTACTCAGTACTATCCATAACTGACAGCCATGGATCTGTTTAACTTTATTCACATGAACTTAATGAATCCATTTTCTTCTTGTTTTAACAGTTGGCAAACATGGGCCTAAACTGCTAGGTCTTATTCTCCCCTGTGATACCTTCCTTCCTCATTCCCAGGATTACACGGTGAAGCCACCATGAAAAATAATCCATCATATTTAAGGGCAACTGGAGAATTGGATAGCAGCAGCCCCCTGATTCTTCATCACTGGATGGTAGCAAAAGCCAGGTTCCTTCTCAATGGTTGATACTGGTTTTAGCTCCCCATAGCAATTCTGGGGCGTTATATTTATTCCCACCTTTTACAGAAGTAATTACCTCAAGCACTACTGCTTTAAGTTGTACTTACTTCCTGCTGTCCCACGGTTTCACCCATGAAAGCCTTAATTTGGCACTTTAAGCATTCATATATCGCTTTACATCTTCAAAGTGTTGCATATATGTTAATTAAATTACATGCCTAGGAGATAACAAAGAACACGATACAAAGGCATTTTAAGTACAAAGACAGACTATCAAGTTCTAGCACAACAGGAATAAATTAATAATAGCCTTTTATAATGACTGAATTGCATAGCTTTGTTTTTCTTGGAAGCAATAAGCCAAATAACTTTATTATGAACAGAAATGTAACACCTTTCATGTCCAAAATCTGGTGTACCTGCAGACCTAGAAACTAAGCTATATGCCACTGGAAAAAAAAGGAGATCTCAAGCTCTCAGATGAAAAGCATTTAATTCGAGTCCTAGTTTCCAAAGAAAATACCTTTTTATGTATGGAAAAGAGCTTTTGGGTACTCATGGGTACATTTGCTCCACATGAAAATACAGATGGAAAGGGCAGTATTTTCATATATACAAAATTCTTTTTGTAGAGTCTTGGGTTCACTTTTGACTAGACAATAGCTCCACAAAAAGATTTAGAAAAGGTATGAAAGTCTCATGGCCAATGGTGTGCCTCCTGTCCAAATACAAGTCCTCCAGACTTCCTCTTAGTTACTACCTAGATGGGGAGGTACATGCAGTCCTTAGGCTTTTGAACCATCACACACAAAGTTCCTTTGGCACTCAAAGTTCTACTTTTGAGCACACCCAGCACAACTGTAGCCTTGGCCATGCTTAAGAGTTTTCTGTCTGCCTCCCTTCCCAGTTTTATAAGAATCTACCAACTCTACTAGGAGTACTCCTTCAGACTTAGGAGATTTTAATTCAATTTCTGCTCTGTCTGGGAAAACCCGAACCCATTCAAAAAATTGATTAGGATGGTGATTTCATACTAGGCTTTGGGAACATAAAAGTGTCATGACATCTCTTTCTTCTCCTGTACTGCAGTTGTAAAGGCCTAAACAACTTTTAGATATTCTGTTGAACTCACAGGGACGATAAAGATCTGGGCATCCTCCACAGTAGGAAGCAGTTCTGGGAGGCCCAGAGCAGCTTGTTAAATGAAAACAACGCTTAAAACATCTTTTTTTTTTTATGGATGTAGCCAATGTAATTGTACTAACAATCTGAGTTTTCTAGTAACTGTCTTTGACAGTAAGTAATCACTGTGATGTCTTTTGTGCAACCCCTGCTTAATTGATTGTTCCTTTGAATTGTCTAAGGGACCTAATGTGGGTGATGTAAATTCCACTGGGTGGATGAATACATACAGGTTAGTTGAGTCAAAACTCAGCCATTTTAATAATAAGGCAACAGCTCCATCAGATATTTTTTACAAACCAATTATAAGCTATAATTCCTCTTTCTGATTTCTGCAAATGGGATGTTTGGTAGCTAAGACATCTGGTTTTGCTGAGGCTGACCTATATAATTCATACATTGCCATTTGTAAGTAATACAACCACCCAAATCTAGGTCATTAAAATTTTTCGAATACTCCACTGTACTTACTGTATAGAATTCCTTCATTCATATTAGAAAATTAGTTTTGACTCATGGGAAAAACAGTCTGTTGTCAGTCTTTTTAAATTGATTTCATTATCCCCACAAAAATGGAAAACGAGGAGCTGAGAGATTATTTGCGATGATGTCCATATTCATTTCAATTTGCAAAACTAGTGTGTGTCTCTGTGTATGTGTATGCATGCATGCATATATGTGTGTATGAGAGAGAGGGAGAGAGGAAAGAAAAGAAAAAAAATATTTCCACTTCTTCTGTTGCCTCTTCTTCATTTAGAAATACTTATTTGTTGTATGAAGCTAAAAACATATGAAGCAAAAATAACACCCTCTAGGATAACTGTGATTTCTCTACATCTTTTCCAGATTTTGAGTAGGAAGTTTAATCTCTTTAAGATGAACTAATTGCAACTTTTTTTTTACCTAGAAAAGAATGAGGTAGGAGACAAAAAGTAGAAAAAGGACAATGGCATGGGCTGAGCTGTGTCACTCTTTCCTTGTACTTATCAATATGTGAAGCTCATTGTAGCTCACTTCCAGCTTTGCCTTTGAAACACAGATCAAGCTGGGTCAATGAGACAATACTTCCATATTAAACCTTCTTTCTTCTGTAGTCTGTGGACAACTTGTGAACCGAGTCTTCTGCTGGCTAACTACAACAGCACCTGCTTTTAAATGAGGCTTGTTCATGAGCAGTTCTTTGTGTAATTTTTTTGTGTTTGTGCTACTCTCTGACTGCCATCAGCGACTTAACAAGAGCAGAATATTTTTAAACCTTTGATTCTAAGAGCTATTACTCATTTGAGTTGTCCTTAGTCACACCAGAAGTCTTACTGAAGTACTAGATAAGAAAAATTAAATAGCATTATGTGTATAAATGTATGAAGCAGAAGAGAATATAGCATCCCACAATCAGAGCTCCTTTTTTTCAAGGAGAACTGTGTTTTGTGGGGGAGAGAATAAAACACTTTGGAAACACAAAAATATAATTCAGCAATATTTCATGGGCAAACACTTTATATTCTGTTTCAGAGCCAGGTGCCAAAAGAAGGCATGTATTCTTTAGCAAAGTTTCTGAAAAAAAGTCATGAATTCTGAGATGCCTTTTTTACAACTGGCTTGCACTTCTATCCTATATCCAATATAATCATAAGGTATGCAGGTTTCACAGCTCACCTTTGAGGTGCTTATGAGATACGCAAAGCCCAGCTTAANAGACAGACCCACTACAACCAGTGACAAGTCTCCTCTACTTTCAGCAGTGATAGTGGCTGTAGCATGCTAGAGACTCTTCTGCAGGTTCTGCAAACACCACATACCTTTTTGCTCTTCTCCATTGAAGTAACACAACTGTTGTCATTGCCTACACTCGGTTAGCTGAGTTTGCCTCACTAAGAGACATGAAGCTTTTTTCTGTCTGTCTCCAATGGTAGAAATGAGTCAGGTACCACCTTGTTCAGGAAAAGAGATTTACAGCTGAAGAAAATGACAACATGGGATACCATAATACCTAATTTGTTAGAAAAAAAATCACTGAAAAAATGAAAATTATTTTTATATTTTCTCTCATTTTTATATTAAGTAATTTCGATCCTCTCCCTTTCCTAACAACCAACACAACCAATATGGTATACAAACAGCTGACCCATTTGTGGGGTTCAAAGATACATCATTCACTACCATCCTAAAATAGCCTCATGCTGATAAATTATGCTTGGATAGACATCCCATAGCCTCTTAAAGACTTACTGAAGTAAGTGTAATAAGATGAACTATGAAGATACCATTTTTTAAAAAAAATTGTTTTCTGTTTACTAGTGTAGCTTAAGGTGTGGGAATATATATTCTTTAATTTATTCTATAATATTGAAGTTCTCTTGAAGAAATTCTAGGTATAATTTTCTTCTCTATTATAAAAAGAGAACTCCAAAGGTAAGAATTTTTTTTATTTTTTTTTTCAGAAGTAGGCTGTATCTAAACCAAACAAAGAGTAGGTGACCTAAGGAAAGATCCAAGCTTCACTGGGCCAGAAATTGAGTGCCATCTCTGTAGCCCTTCATAAAGGACATCGTCTGGGAGATGGGTAGATAGAGTTCTGGTTCCCACTCCAAGAGATGCTTATGCACCCTACCAAATACCTGCTTAATATAAAATGCACAAATTCAAACTCTTTCTATGTGAAATATGGTCTGACAACTGCAATAGTCAGGCACCTTTTTGGGACTCTCCAACGGCACCTTGATAAAGTGAGAAACATACATTAAAGGTCTCTTCCAACCAAAACAATTCTATGGTTCCATATAAGCAAACCATAATTATGAAAGATTGAGCTGACAGAATCTTATGTGAGAATTTCATTTTTCTGCTGGGTGAGTGTTAGTGTGGGATCAACACAAGGTTCACAAGTTTTCTCAAATATGTCTTAAATGAGTGAATTTTAGCCCACAGCTGCTGTCAATAACTGCAGGCTTTCATGCCTTTAAAAAAATAATTAAAAGCTTTAAACCAATATTTCTGTGCTACAAGCAAATTATTGTTTCAGGTACTAACATAATTACTTGATGTTTCAGCATACTTATGCTAAGGAACATAAACCCCAAAAAATATAACCTCTGTTTTAAATGAGATCTCCATATGTGTGCCCTCAGCTCCAGTTCTGCAATGAAGTTTTCAACTTAACATGGGCTACATTTGTAAATATAAGGATATAATTTCCCAATATTAACAATGGCCACAAAACTCATTAGTCTTCCTAAAAACTCTAAGAGCACTGATACAGTCATTTCTCTAAGACTCACACACATCCCAAAAATGACGTCATACCCCTGCTCTGAGATGTGAAAATTTTTTGTAATAGTGAATTATTTTTTGATTGAAGTGACATATGGAAAGCTTAAGACTCTGTTCTAGATAAAATGGTACCCTAGATATGACTTGGGTGACTAGACATCATCTGTCCTGCCTCTTGCAATGCCTGCTGTAACCAAGAAGGCAACAAGGACTGAGTACAGGTAACATAGGACCTACCAGAAGTCCATGCCCACAGGGAGTGGAGCAAGTGGTCAAGAAGGATCTAAAGTAGCATTAGGTGTCTGTGTTTAGACATAAAAATTGAGCCTGCATGTCTAGGTACTAAAGAAAAACATATCGCCTAAAAAATTCTGATTCTCTTTTTCCTTTCTCTTTCGAAAATGCAGCAATCTGACTCTGAAGTAAATGCATTTGAATTGAGTTCTGTACTGCTACCAAGAATAAGCATGGCTCCCATCATATTCTCTTTTGTGTGACTTGGCACTGCTGTATCTGCCTTGCTTCTCCTCTGAATGCCAGGTTATTAATTTAGTGACATTGAAACACAATAGAATGTAACAAAAGCAGTGTAAAATATGTCCTAACCCAAAATATAATGCAGTATCAATAATTTTAATCTGTTCTTCCTAATATGTATGGCATTCTCTTGTTCTCCCTTCCTCTTTTCTTCATATATTTGCGCTTGTTAACTTCATGGTATAAGAATGTTAATTCTTCTAAAAATTGAAGCAACAGAGGTTTCATTCACACGTGTTTGCAAACAAAGATGAAGAAATCCCCTAAGGTTTTAGTCGGTGTTGGAAATAAATTAATTAATTATTTTTTAAAAAAAATATATATATATGTATTTTGCTACATAGCAGAGGAAATATTGTGCAGTTTCCCTGTTTTGTGTTTTATTGGCTAGCATTGCAAAAATTGATAAGCTGAGGAAACAAAGCTTTTCTAAAGGCAGATTAACCAGGAATACTGGTGAAAGCATTGTCTCCTAAGATTCAACATGAAGTAAAGAAAAATGCTGTAATTACAAGTAACACAGTCTTTTGAGATTCCAGCAACATTAAAAATCAAGTGATTACCATTTAACTGTTTTCAATCAACTTTGATGTAATAACTTAACATGAGGGACTCAGAAAAACAGCAGTTAAAAAAACCAGAGAATTATGTGAATAATAACACCTTCGATACAAAAGTGATTTTTACACTTGGAAGATGATTGATTGACAGCCTCAGATGAAGTCCTCTGTGTAGCAACAGACAAAGTTCATTGTGGCCAGCACCGAAACAAATACTCTCTATGTGTCATTAGTGCCTTAGCTTGCAAGGTTATCTGTGGGAGGCTGGATGCACAGGTTTACAGGAGAAAGTTCAACCTCATGTCAAAGTAGGCAAATTCTAACAAGAGAGAGAAGGTGGTGGTGGTAGGGATATTCACTTATTTGGGGTTCAAATGTAACAAGTTTAAAGTTACTCTGTACAACTAGCTATATGCTTAACTAACCTCCACATCATTATTTTGCAGGATACTTGGAGTTCTGGTTCCTCAGATATATTGCTTTTGGGCTGTGGATACTGTAAATTTTACTAAGTTGCCAAATACCTGAAGACAGCCCAGAGCTTGTGTAGGGCAGTTAGCTAGTATGACTGCAGGTGTATGTCCTATATGTGACTTGATCTATGCGCATGTAGTTAACAAATGGAAAGAAAGATTTGATCATCACAGCCGTGAGAAAAAACAGAATGTGATATTATTATTTTCCTGCTATTATTTATTATTAATGACTTGATTCCTCTGAGAGGGGTTGGCATCAATGTCAGTTTCCAGTTCTCGACACTTCTAAGGAACAGGCCCATTATTAATTAATTATTACTATTGTATTACTGCACCAGCTGTGTGATAGGTGATTTACAGACATATCAGGCAGGGTCCCTACATGAAATGTTTAAAATCTAAACCAAGAAAATTACAAACAGTTGCAGACAAACGAGTATGGGAGAGACAAAATGACAGCAGTGATTATGTTTGTTACAGGGTCACCGAGCAAAACCCTGGGCTCAGGGGAGTCCACGGGAACTTTGCTGTTGAGCTTACAGACTCAGGAGCTGGCTGCTTAGTTTTGCTTCACAGAGAGTTCTCTTCTTGCTGATTTAGAAGGAGAGACGGGAGGTTCAAGTTTATCTTCAAATGCTATTATAGCATCAGCTCAGTTACAGGTCAATGAAATGAAATGCAACGTCAAGGGACCTGGATTCCAAGCATAAAATTTTGGCAGAAATGAACTTTTGGAAAGATGCGAAGATGAGAATAAAGAAGTAGTTGGCAGTTAATTAGTGGAATACCCGATTTATTATGTTGAGTGAATGTGCTATTTTTTCCCCTCTGTTCATCCATCAGAAGCTAAAAGAACAACTTATTCATGGCTATGTCCACTTTCTAAAATAGATGGAGCTTTTTTTCACTCACTTATATGCATTTTAACTCAGTGCAAACTTAATGACTTCAGTGAATTTACTTACTTCACTACACAAAAAAAAATGCTGTCTCTGGATTAATCCAGCCTAACTGAGGTTCCTAAGTGAAAAGCAGATTTGCCCAAGGCTCCTTTTGAGGCAAATATAGAGGGACAATGACCTCCAGAGGATAATTCTGCCCACTTAAGAGCTGAATCACCCTCTGGAGTTTTCTGTTTTTCTCCATTGACTATGGAGTTTAAAATGACCAGATTCCTAACTCCGGCATCTCACAGTAAGGTACTTAAACTAAGCAGAATGAATTCACGCCTCCTATGCCTATGCATAATTTAAATCTACACCTCCTGGTAGTTCTGCTGCAGACCAAGTAATTGCTGAGACCTAAGTGACAGCAAAAGATAGTCAATAGATAGGAAGACCATTAAGTACTGCTTGGATTACTTGTGCTTTGCAGGGCTCTTCAAGAGTGTTTCCTGCCCATTAACATTTCACTTATAATGTTCTTAAATGTCAGAACTTGTCTGGACTTGCTTTTTCATGAGAGGCATATAACCAAGGTTTGTATCCTGCACCATGCTTATTTATTTACAGCCTACTTTGAAAAAAGATAAGTCCAGTCAATCAAGGATTTTAATACATTTATATGGTGCAATGGTGTATAAGTTTATTGACTATTGATTTCATGATGTGGAATACGGAGAAAGCTATCTTGGAAAAATGTATTGTTATTTTATATGAAATTCATGACGCTATTAAGTTTTTGGTCTCATATACTATGGAGTGTATCATTTCAGAGATAAACTATCTTGATGTTTTTATTTCAAAGACAGGTAATAAGTGGAATACAACGATTTCCTGGAAACCCCAGACAGGAATAATCTGCTTTATGCAACCAGTCACTATCCTGAGGCTCTTAAAAGAGTTTTATTTTATAGCCAGTTTGAGAACCTGTAGGATTTGCAATCACGGCACTGGTTGTTTGGCAAAGATAGATTATCTGGTTAATAAATACAGGGAGTGGGACTAAAAAGAAGGAATATATCACGGAAGCAAATGGCACTTGCGTTAAGGGAGAACAGTAGGGAATTGCTGTAAATGGAATGAGATAAAAATAAGGAATTTTGGTTTTCGATGTTATTTTATGGATCATTCTGTCTGAGACAGTCCATAATGACACCACTCAGTCTTCCTTCTCTGCCAACATGATCCTTTTCTCTCACAATCTCAGAGAGGTGGAGAGCATCTTTCGGCTTCCATGCTGAGTGTCTTTGCCAGATTGTGCATGAATCATACTGATGGGTACATAGATCCAGTGTCTTTTGTCATGCTTTAAACTAGCAGGATGCCATAAGGGATATAAGTATGTTAGGACAGCACTGTGTCCAAAGGACTATGCTCTATCAATGCATCCCCAGGCACAATGTCATTTTAGCATTGTTATATATTTCTGGACTGAAGACAGTGTTACATTAAACCACATCAAAGGATAAAAATAGATATTCGTGTTTACCTATGATTAACATCTACAGACATATATTGGACCTTTTTTTTTGTTTTAAAACATGTATTTTTCACAGCAGCAGATCTGTTCTGTGCTTGTAGAGTGTCTACTACTGGGCACACTGGTCTATAAAGCAAGCTTCTGGGAAATAAGCCAATACTAGTAACAATAAAGAAGAAATTAGTCAGTAAAGGATGGCTTAAACAAAGGAAAAAGTGATATCTAAGTCTAATTACATGGCCATTCAATCCTCAGCATGGATATGACTTTGAGATATACTTCTTCATCTTTCTTTATTTAAAATACATGTATAACACCAGTTTCTGAGATACTGGCTCAAATTAGTCTCAACTAAACCATTAGAAATTCATTCATAATGCCACCAAAATCACTATAAAAAACCTCCTGATTTATCCTGACATAAGAGGAAGAAGAATTAGATTTTAGTTTAATTTGGAAATATTTCATTAGTTATCACCATTTCACTTTTTGATTTTAAAAAAAAATCTGAAATAATTTCACTGTAACTGACGTCAGGATTTGGCTTTTTGGCAAGTGTTTGCACCATGGGGCTACATATACGATAAAGGGAGAGCAAAAGATATCTTTGGGGAAGAATTTGACTCCAAAGTAAGCTAAATTTGACCTTAAGATTTATTTAACTACCTTCACAGACTACACAGTTTTTTGGGGATAACTTCATTTCCATCTTGCAGACCTTTAGAATCACAGAATCATAGAATCATAAAGGTTGGAAAAGACCTCTAAGATCATCAAGTCCAACCGTCAACCCAACACCACCATGACCACTAAACCATGTCCTGAAGTGCCATGTCTATATGATTTTTGAACACCTTCAGGGACAGTAACTCCACCACTTCCCTGGGCAGCCTGTTCCAATGCTTGACCACTCTTTCAGTAAAGAAATCTTTCCTAATATCCAATCTAAACCTCCTCTGGTGCAACTTGAGGCCATTTCCTCTCGTCCTATTTCTAGTTACTTGGGAAAAGAGATCAACACCCACCTCTCTACAACTTCCTTTCAGGTAGCTGTAGAGAGCAATAAAATCTCCCCTCCAGACTAAACAGTCCACACTCCCTCAGCAACTTGTCATAAGACATCCTCTCCAGACCCCTTGCAAGCTTCTTTGCCCTTCTCTTGGCCTGCTCCAGCACCTCAATATCTCTCTTATACTGCTCTGCCCAAAACTGAACACAATACTCAAGCTGTGTCCTCATTACTGCTGCGTACAGGGACACGTTCACTTCCCTACTCCTGCTGGACACACTATTCCTGATGCTGCTGGCCTTCTTGGCCACCTGGGTACACTGTTGGCTCATGTTCGGCCAGCTGCCCCCCAGCACCCCCAGATCCTTTTCTGCCAGACAGCTTCCAGCCACTCTTCCCCAAGCCTGCAGCATTGCATGGGGTTGTTGTGACCAAAGCGTAGGATCCAACACGTGGACTTGTTAAACCTCACACAATTGACCTCAGCCCATTGATCCAGCCTGTCCAGATCCCTCTGCAGAGCCTTCCAACCCTCAAGTAGACCAACACTTTAGGTCCTTCCCCAAAAGTTTTTCCTCTTTTCATATCCTATGATTTCATCATAGAGCTCACGAGTCAGCAGAATTCTTCAGTGAATCTCCCCAGATGTAGATTTGAGCAAGGTTTTTGAATGACACATATAGACAGGAACTTCAGAGATAACTTTTCATGTGTAGAAACTACCATCTTAGGACTACCATTAAGATCTACAGATACACGGATCCTAGAAGATAGCTAGAAAGGGACTTCGGACACACTAGAAGAGAAATTAAAAAGGTAAAAACAAATATAGAAAGAGAAATCAAAAAACTATATTTCAAAAGCTTGCACATTGGGTTTTGTTAAGCATCTTTTCCCTTTCTCTTGGCTTTGCAGGGACCAGGAATGCCTCAGCATTCACCACAGTCCCGTTCTGTAGTAATTCTGTAACAATTGCTTATTTCTTTCAGAAATAGCTCATCAAGTAGGCAGAGGTGGCTTTTGCAGTTCAGAAATTAATACAAACTTCAGTGATCAAAACTTCCTATCTGTATCTTGTACATATAATATACAGGTTAGAATATTTACTCCCCCTAGAAACTGTTTCAACAACCTTTCTGCAGGAAGATGCACTTCTTATTCTTGGTATGGAAAACATGTTTCTTACCATCTGTTCCATATTTATAATTCTTTAGTTTATATTAAAGGAAACAGTAAACTACAGGGACATTATGCATGCAATTGAGAATTTTATAAGGTTCAATAAATTCCCTCTTAACAATCAGTTTTAAGCCTACATAAATTCTAGTCTCTTACTTGCTCTACATTTTACTTTCTCACTTCCTTAATCAGTCTTGTTGCTCTGTTCTCTACTTTAAGATCACACATCAATTTTATGACAAGGTAAGAGGCTAAACTCTCTTTTCTAAGAGAGTCTTGAAGAAGAATTGTAACATCTAATCAGAACTAAAAACATAGAAATCACTGACTTTTATATTTGGCTGGCAAATTTAAGAATCAGAAAGCATATTCCAGAAGAAACAGACTTAAAATGTTTTGGGGTTTCTTGCCAAATCGTCATTACATTGACACCAAGCAGCTCATTCCCAGAGATTGTAAGAAGCAAAGTTGATAATGACCTATATTTAGAAAATGGTCATAAAAGGCCATCATCTCTGTTTTACCCAAAACTTAAGTTCTATGAACATAGATCAAGAGTGTGGGTCTTTTCAGGTGACTAGAAACACCATAATCCACCAACCATGAGACTGGACAAATATTGGGCTATCTTGTTGTCCTTGTAGAGCCAAGTAAGCATACACTGGAGTAAGGATTGTAGCCCCACTCTTTCTCTGGCAAAGTTATACCAAATTACTGATGATGTGTTTTACTGAGGGTTGAGTTATGTCTTCAGTACCCAGCAATGAAGATGTCTCCTTGATTCAGAACCACATCCTGAAGACAGAAGATCTGAATCAGGCTTTTCCACAGGGAAGTCCTCAACTACTAGGATGAAGCATTCATTGGAAAAAGGTTTCCTCTTATTCGTGCTCTTCTACTTCATATACCACAAATAAACAATTACTGAGAGAAATAGCAAAGCAATGAGTCTGGATCTCCAGACTCAGCTCACCAGCACAAGATACAGATCCAATCCCTTCTCCAGCCTGTATTTAGTTATTTTTACAGGGTGGAACAGCATCAAGGAAATCCCTAATGGAGTGACAATATGAACTTCTGATAAAGATACAAATATTTTGGATAGAAGAAGGAACTGATAACACTTTCTTCCACATTTCAACCAACTGCTCAGACTCCTGCACTACTGGTAAATGAGAATAACTCTTGTAATTTTGCAAAATTTTCTTAGGCCAAAACAGTTTCACAAGTTGGTTGTGTCATTAGGACAATGAGAATCACATCCCTTAGTGCATTTTCTGTCTTCTGGAAAAGTGGTGACCTGGTCAAAACTACCCGAAAATTGCTATTACTCAAGACAGTGACATTATGTTGCTTCAGGTTCTTGTTCAAATGTGGTTCTGTGTCTCACCAGGTCATATACCATTTTCGTCATGTTTCTGTGTGCTTCTGTGTAGTCTACAAAAAGTTTCTGCATCTTATTTCCATTTGAAGAATCCTTCTGACTTCACTTGATGTTCCTCAGGTTTATGACAGATGATGACTCACTGCTCTTCCTGTCATCTAGGAAGACAAATGAAAAGCTTCATTCTTTTTCCACTGACACATTCCTTGGCCTCTGGAAATTATACTGAGATTGCCCATGAAAAAGCTTTGGTATCCAAGGAGATCCTCTTTGATACTAATAATGATGCCCTTTGACACAGTCTTCAACTTGTACTGATTTTGGTGTAAGCTTATGGCCTAAGTCGGTAGTCTGCTCACAGTAGCAAATGGAGAAGTTCAGTATTTACACCATCACCAGTGAGAGCAGGATCGGTTCTTACATATCTTTATGTTTTCATTTCCCTGTAGCTGTGCTGTCACTATTATCTTTTTCATGTGAGCATACAAAAACAAAAGCAAAATGGAATAATGTCTATATTGTGCAAGAAAACTTCTGTAGGAGGAATGTAGGCAAAGAACAGGGGGGAAGTGCACATCTGTTTTCTTGCAGCACCTAGGAGCTTTAACATACATCTCCAGAAAATAAATTAAGATTTTACAGAAAGACTGACAATTTCTAAGAAGAGCTAGATGTTGATTCCCACTAATGTATATTCTCAAAAATTTCAAACAGTAATAAAAATACTGTTCCTTAATAAAGCAAAGATAGTTCACAAGAGACACATATTTTAAATACACAGGGGTTTCTGATTGCAGAAAAGGTTCTGTCAGTGGCTCAAAGCACAACATGGACCAGGAATGGTTCTGAGTCTGTTGCATTTTTTTAAATTTTTAGAAATAAAATCTATGGCAACATTAACATAAGTTCTTCTTAATAAATAAAAGAACTTCTCACTTCATTTTTCTTTAAAAAGTGGGGATTTGAATATATTAATTTGTTGTAAATATTAATTAACTATTTATGTTAACTCTCCACCTATGTAAGCACACAGGACATAGTTCTGGAAAGGCAAAATGAGCCTTTTGGTGGGAGCTTTTGAGGAAATGAGGGAATGAGGGAAAGCAAGTGACAGTTCTGCTAGTATCCCTTCAGTAAGTTTTCCCCAAAGGTCAGTGAACAAATGGGTTCATTTATGTTTCACTGCCCTGTTGGACCTCATCTGAGATGTCACATGCTGGGTGTCACATTGTGCTGTGCTGACCACTACAGCTGCTCAACTGACCCCATGAGAAAAGTAATGGGATTTGCCCTTTCATATATGGACGCTTTCCCATGAGTTACAACATAGACAGGGGCCAATCGACTTGCAGGTTTTATTCATGTGGATACCTGTAGTTCCTAAATATGTTCAAATCCCAAGTCTTTTATGTGGTGTAGGCAACCTAAACCATGAGTGTCTTCCATGACCTAATACAGGAACATATGCATGCACCTCTCTCCTCCTGGATAAAAAGACAGATTTCTGTCTCCTTGCCTTGGGTAAACAGCACCCTCAAAAATTTTCTGTCAGTGTTGTGAGAGCTCCCTCTCCTGTTATAAAGGGCTCTACTAGCTGCTTTAAAGCCTCAGCTTTGGTTTACAGGGCTGAATCACAGCTGAGCTGGCAGGCAGGCAGAGAAGGAGACAGTGCTAGGATCAGTTACAGAAATGGTTGCCCAGAAAAGTGTCTTGTAAAGGAACGTCTGTGATGGTGGTTGCTGAAGAATGACTTTAGCTCCCTATCTTTTCTTGATTCATCTTTTATCTCTTTGGTCAAATTCTGTCCTGAGGTTCACCACTGGCTTCGGCCAGGTAGCAAGCGTAAGGCAAAATTTAGTCCTTTCAGAAAAAGCCCTTGAAACAAGAAAGAATATCTCATATTCTTAGACACCTGATTAATTCAAAAGTGTAGCTGCTGGCAGGGCCAGGTGTACAGAGGCAGAGTTACATTTTAGACTGGTTACTGTCAGATTTTTATTCAATAATCTGGTATTGCTTATTTTACTTAATTACTTGATACCAAATAGCAAGCTAGAATAGACACCCATGCATACTTCACAATCACTCAAAAACGCAGACCGTGCACACAGACAAGGGGAAACACGCTTTCCATTTATCCAGCTGTTATGCAATAGCTCTCACAAAAAAACAAGCAAGGAGTCCATTATCCCTATATAGTCCTTTCTTCCCCAGAAAACGTGCCCATATATGCATACGCCAAAGTGGTTTTATGTTCTGAATGTCAGCTTTTCCCATGCATACAGATGGACCCATGAGCCCATGACTCAGATATCCACTCCAGAAAGTCTCCTTTAGCTTGGTACAGAGAATCTGAAACTAAAAGTGCCTGCAATAAGATGGCACTGCAAGAGAAATGATCTTCCATGCAGGCCATTCTTAAATTGTTTTAAATGGGCTGTCAAAATTAATTAGACACCAAAATGCAAGTAAACAGCCCAAGTAATTATCAAGGATCCCTCTACATTTATTATCATTGATTTCAACTTTCAGCCCTACACAAGGATTTGGTATCTTAAATGGGCTCTTGGTCGTATCTGAGTGTTAGAGGTAAGATGATACCAAGAGCTGTCATTCTTTCAGGGTGGAGGGAAGAAGGTCAGCTTGAACTGCTTTGGCTGGGAAAGTGAGTTGAATCTGTCTTCTATAGTTGGATGAATGTTCAGACATGAGGTCATTCTGTGCAGATTTTCAAAGAATGCAGCAGCTGCTGCTGCTGTATTTTTGTCACAGATATCTCTTAGGCATGCCATGAACAGTTTCTAAGACTGCCTGATCAGGCAGAGCCCTTGGTAGAGGGGTCTGTATATATAGACTTAGATGAGAAGTAAGCACTTTTCCTCCATCCTTTCCAGACCAGACACTTCTGGACAGGCACAGAAGGAGAATGAAAGGTTCTCAGGAAGTTTAAACATTAAAAACTGAGGTATGTCCAGAGACAGCTTGTGAGTCTTTTCAAGGTTTGGATGAGAGCTGAGCAAGGATTTTGAAATTGCACATTTTGAAGTTTGAATTCTTCCCAGTTTTTCTTGGAGATACCAGTGTTTTTTTGATTTGCAAGATGTAAAAGCAGGGAGCTTCGCTGCCCATGGTGGGACTTCACACCTAAGCATCTGTCTAAATACTCTAGAAAATGTGATTCATAGGTCATGACCAATAGTATTCCACCCACTTCTTCTCTCCTACACAAAGCTTGCAATTAACTGGCAGGTAATGAGTAATATAAAACCTGTTTCTGCTGGTTTTGAAGGGCATTTTTAGATGCAGTCCCACAGTAGAGAGCATTTTGGTAATCTAATCCGTATGTTTGTGGAGACAAAATAAACAAGCACATTTGGAAGATGTAGGATATCTTTGCCTTATGTCAGCTTTTGTGGGGAAAAAAAATAAGAAGAAAATTACTTTTTTGCCACCTGATCATTTTCATGGGTAATTGTCAGGTTAAATTGAGGCTGTTCTGTCTTTTCCACATAGTTGAAATAATAGCACAGTTCCTTACCCACAGCAGTTAATTATCAAACACAATCAGTTGCAAAGCCATTAAATAATTATAACACATTTTACAACTGCTAAAAAATGTTTATGAATTTTATATGGTGATATTATCATACCCCTTGTTGATATTCCTCAACAGTTTAATAGAATGACTTATGACAATTAAGTACAGTAAACACCTTTATTACAGTTTTAACATAATTCTGCACTATATTTTCAACACAATAAATCACAGCTTCAGAGGAATCGGGGTGAAACATTGAAATGCCAATCATCTCGGAATCCTGAGGGGGCAATGCTGGGGAATGTACTTAATGTTAGTAAGGCTGGACTGATTGATCTCTGGGGATGGCACTTTCTTCACTCAAGATGCACTGTAGGCCTTGAGAACAACCCTTAAGGAGCTGAGGATAAATTCTTAGTGCAATCAAATTAAGTGGGGTGTGAAAAATACTAACATAGATCAAATTCATTGCTTTAAAGTCACCCTACACAACAATTTGAAATCTGATCTCTCTATTCTGTACCACAGCACCAATTAGTATCATGGAATCCCCAGAATATGCAGGTGGATTTTAGCTTTTTGAACTTGTTTCTCTATTTCTGCTATACTTTCTCAACTGCAAAACTTCAATCCTGATTTCCATTTTTTTGTCATCCTTTTATCCTGTGACATCAGGCAAGCTATGCAACTTGTCAGCAGCTTGTTGATAACAGCAAGGTCTTGTTCTGAGGACTTGCAGCAGTTAGCACGAGTTGGGACTAGGTAGTACAGCTGTTAGCATAAGTCCATGAACTTTAACTGACTTTCTATTACAGAGGTAGACAATCCCTCTGTTAAAAAACAAGCAAGCAAACAAAAAACCTTGAAAGGTTTTTGTTCTTAAGAAAAATAAAAAGCAAGACTATGTAAACAAATTGTGGAAGATCGAGAAGTTTCAAACTTGTCCAGAAGTGTCCTGAATAGTACCAACAACAGTGAGCACCAACAGTATCTAAAGGAAGTCAGAAAAAGAGAGTAGAATTTGTAGGAATGAGTCATCAGGGAGGTATATCCTGCCCAGTCCTGTAACTGAGGAAAGCAGTGAATTTACAGAGAGACTCCAGGGGCACAAACCTCAGAGGGAACCAAGGAAAAAGAACCTGAGAGACTTCTGCATAGCCCTGAGGATGCCATGGCCCGTCCCCAGGACCATGCACCACACGGCTGGGGCCATTACACTGAATGAATCTCCCATGAATCAGGGAAGTCATGCAATTCATAAAAATGTATACACCTGTGATTAGAAATCAGTCTCCACACTGTCATTTGGTCTTTAACTGCAACAAGGCTCATTGGAAAAATGCATCTAACAGTGCAGAAGGACTACATACTGCTGGTTAAAATGACACTTCTTTAAAATCACACTTCAGAAGCATCTAGGAACTCAGGAGGAAGGGCAGATATACTAAAAAATGTATATAAAGTCAGCAACTGGGATTGCATCAATAAAGGAAAAAGGAAAAATCCACTGTGGTAGTAAATCATGAACAAACAAAGTACTATTCAAATCTCAAATGAAGAAGCCTAAGATTCTTGACCACAGTGGCCACCTTTAGTTAAGGAGTTTAACAGTGATGGGAAAAAAAGAAAAGGAACAGCAATTAAAAAATAGGATTCACTAGAAATATAATAAGATTCTACAGGAGCTGTTCTGGAAACATCTGTCATTTAACAATGATAATCAATAATTAAATGAATTATTCATTATTTTGAATTGGTCATTTCAGGAATATAATCATCCGTTAAATGTCACTGTATAATTAAAAACCAATCTTAAATTCAAGTTTTTTCCTACAGGAACAGCTGGATGATTCTCCACCCATCTTACAAAGAAAAATCAGAAAGGCTGTTGTAGGAGTCCCTGTGAACTACAGCTGTATACTACGAAACATCAGATATTCATTGATAAATAGAAAAATACTTATCAGATGATTCTGCATATGGTCATTCCAGATATATGCCACTACCATAGAAAAAGATGTCTGCATAATGCAGTACTGAAATAAATCAGTGTAATCCAGAGCTGTGATTTCTACAGTGGATTAATTTCTCTCAAAGGTTCAAGTCATCCTCCAGCTTATAACATTGTTCTCAATTTTCCTGGAAATATTTGGGCTTACTAGAAAGAGATGGAGATATTTGGTAGGGTCCAGCTGAAACTGTTACAGATGAGAGATCTGGGATGGAGACTGAGTGCTGGCTCTGTCATCACCTCCTAATTATTAGCTTGTCCTTTTGATCCATTTTGTATCCCTCCAACTAGGACTTTCCAAGGAGCCTATGAAGGGAGTTCATTGACTGGCAAGCAGTAGGTGTCAGCTGACCCTGGGCATTTGGACTTCCTTCAACTAGTAATGTTGTCATAGCTCAAAAGTCCTTAGTTGTTAGTGAATTTTCTAGTTGTTTACCTTCTTGCCATATCCTCCTCAATACCTACAAGAAACAGTGTATTTTGAGCTCACTTTCACTAGCTGTACTGACAAAACTGTACTGATCTCTCTAGATGCTCTAGTTAGACATTCAAATGACATTTTCCACACACAAGATGCTCACACAGTTACTCTAAGGTTCCCCATGGACACTTCCACAGTGCCCTAGCATAGGCACTTATAACGTCGGTGTCCTGGATGCCCAGCTTCCAAGAGGTGATTCCTTACAGCTTTGACTAAGAAATCAAGAAGAAAAGCTGTTGAAACAGCCAGCAAGGTTCAGTAGAGGGGAATCTGTCTGTCTTGAGTGGCCCAGCAGTTACACTCACAGTCTACCCCATCACATGCAAAAGGCCTGCAAAAAGATGTCCCAAAACTGACAGCCAGTTCCCCATGGTGAGGAAGTTGGACCAATCTGTCAAATGACTGGTATGCATCTATTAAACTGTCTTTTGTAACTCCCAGTAAGATAGACTAACAAGATAACAGTTTGAATAATGCATCTAGGGATAGGAAAATTATGAAACACAGATGCCTCACTGTCTTACAATCATATGTCATTCTTCTGTCCTACTTTATCTGCCTTTGACAAGTTGACTGGTAATGGCAGGGTAGTTAGATGGGTTCTTTGTTTCTTCATCTCTATTTTCTCAGCCTGAGATTGAACATTAACATGGGTTTCATTCAATTTTGCAAGTTATTAAACCTGTTTGCCCCCACAGCAGGCATACACCAGAGAAACAATGGATTGACCAAACCTAGCTCTTCTACTAAGAGTCTTGATACACCTATTGTGTGTATTAAGATCCTTTTCAAGGATAATCTTGACATTCGATCTCTGATGTAATTAGCACAATTGCAAATTTTCACAAGGGATTCTCTGTTCTTGTCAAAATCTTTACCATAACAACCTTTGAATTACAATACAGCAGTAAGTGTACTACAGTGTTCAGCAAAGGAAAAGATACAGTCAGAACACCTCTAAATGAAATTAATTAGAATGGTTAATGTTCGTGAAGCACTTTGAAGATGGAAAGAGCTATAGCAGTGTTAAATTATAATCATTAGCATGCCAGATCCTGAAGGTCTTATTCATTTATTACCCATTTGTTACACAGGCTAGACTTCCATTCACTTCAGTTGAGATTTATCTGAATGAGATATGACTACAGATTTCAAAATTCATAAAATAATAATAGTAAATATGGATTAATGCACCAATCAGTATGAAAAAATGTCTGTGCTCATAGCCCATGGTACTCAAGTCTGCTTAGGAAAGACTCACTTGGAAAATTCCTGGAACAAATATCTCCATTGCTCATTTAATTTGCAAAAATGAATAATATAAGAAAACAACAAAACAGTGTTCTACATTGGATTAAATATAGCAGCTCTGCATCAAGAAGGGAAAGTGAAAGGGAAAGGG
>VYZX01028133.1:155291-186351 GCA_013401335.1 Brachypteracias leptosomus | reverse complement strand
TTCTCCAAAACTTTTTTTTTTTTTTTTTTCTTCCTGGGGAAGTTTCTTCCAGTACAGAATCCTTTGACCTCATTACAAAATGTAGCAGAGCTGCCATTGCACAACCTTCGTTTTCAGGGAGCCAAGTGATTTCTGTGTGTGCTCCTCCTGGTGCATGTGCTCACATTGCCGCTCAACAGAGATCTGATTGAAGCTTCTTTCCAGGAAGCAATGAGGTTTGGCATGTCACACAAAACCAGTTTTATGGGGTGATGGTCTGTCTTTGTCCTTGGTGGAACATCCTTCCTCTTGCCTGGATTTACAACTTAAAACTGTAGCTGCATTTCTTCTTTTTGCCATGGCAGGTCATTGTGATATTTTGCGAGCTAAGTATATGGAGCCAGGACCTCGCAGGCTGCTCTGTATTGGCTTCAGCTAAGCTGTGTCTGTTGCTGGCAGGTGTAGGCATGCGTAACCAAGCCGTTGTATCTTGAGTTGATGGAAACTGCAGTCATGTGGGCTTCAGTAACTTAATACATGGCTGTAGGTCCTGGTGTAGAAGCACAGAGAAAGCTGTTACTGTGACTTTGCTTATCTCTAGCTAAGCTATACCCCTGTGTAGTGTCAGCATGTGCTAAAAATCCATACCGAATGGCAAGAGTAGTCATATCCACAGGCTTTTTTGCTTAGGTACTCTGATGAAAATCAGATGTGAATTTTCATGGCAGAAAGACCTGGATTTGTGGCCTTCCACTCCTGTTGACTGCTGTGATGTGGTGTACACTCCCAGCCATGAGTCACAGCTTGTGTTCAGCTCAGGTACAGGATCTGCATTGGGTGCTGGCAAATGCTCACTTTGTGAATGTTTATCAAAATGTTTTTAAATGGTTGTACCTGTAATTTGTATCCTACATTGATATTTATAGCTCTCTTCCCTATAGATTTTCATTCTCAATTAGATTTGCTAAAAGCAGTCACATGTTCTACTTCTTCAGCATTGAGGTTAGGATTTGATCTCTGCCTTGCTTCAGTGTCTAAACCCTACAGGATATATTGCTGATACAAAGAACCTTCTGCCAAAGGAGAGGACTGAAGGAGTTGGTGACCCTTGTGTGGAACATTTCTCATCCATGTTGTATTTCAGTAATGTTGTGCAGAGTTTATTTACAAGTTTGAACATTTCCTTTCCAGGCTTTCAGCAGCCATCTTGCGGGCTATGTCTGAGAGTGGAAAAACTTAAGTATTAGCAGACAGTAAAAGTGACGTACTTCAAGCACTGGTGGCCTTTGCAGCCATCAGTGGCAGAAGGAACTTTGTGTCATGGTCCTTCGAAATATTAGCTTAGATTAAAAAAACATTCTCGTGTGGGGTCTGTGGTAAGCTAATAGAGTGGAAATTATTATTACAATATGTTGCTACTTTCAAGCATTTTACCAAATGGATATTTCTTAGTTCTGTGCATTACTTTTTTCCATACTTGGACTTTATTTTAAAACCGAAATAACATTTTTACGTCTGCAACATGTTCAGCAGAGTTGTGCTCAGCTTCTACTATTTGGACACTATTTAATTTGCATTTCCCAAGAGAATCAAATTAGGTTTTATTAGTAAATTGGGCCTATAATCTTGTAGGCAGGTTTTATTAGTTTATCACACATAAGTATTAGCAAATTGTAAATCCCACTGAAACAAATTTGAAAAGGCCTTGAAGAGAAGCCCAGAACCAATGGAGTTTCTGGAGACAAATAAGTTGGGGTTTTTGTTGTTGTTTTTGATTTTTTTTTGTTTGTTTGTTTTTTTAATCCCATAAAATGTTGTTAGTGGTAGCAGAGTCATATCTTTTTTTTATCATATTCTGTTGTCCTAATTACCTACATGTTTAGTTTTAAAGACATTAAACTGATCAGGAGGATTTCACCATAACAAAGATAAAGCACACTTCTCATTTGGACAATCCAGCATGTACTGAATATTCATGTGAACCAGGTAGGTAAGAACTGCTGCCTTTTGGAGAGTTTTAATCACAGTCTGGGACAAGCTTTACTGATCGCTTGATTTCTTCAGATCCTGGATTATGGCCTAAATTAAAATTCACTGTGTAGTTCTTTTCCTTCAGCACTTGAATGTGGGAGTGGTGCTTCCAGAACATGAGTGCTTCATCGCTGAGATGTTTTGAATGCGAGCTTGAATTGCTTTGTGTTATTTTATAACATTTTGGTTTTGCACCAGTCCTGAACTAGAGTTATACCTTTCTGTTCTGTGTTTCAGGTAGTAGTCATATTTCATGCTAGCTGTTATTTTATTAATTTTTTTCATACTGTTTTCTCAAAGCCATGTTTAGAGAAACTAAATACTGCAACCTGATCATATTAAAATCCAGTTTAGATGTCACTAATATGCATTTGACCAAATGATGCTGTTATGCAGTGCAGTTATTGTAGCATTTTTGAAGGCCAGGAGTCTGATTAGTCAAAGGGAAGAAGATTTTTCTCTATGACACATATTCATCAGTGAGATTTTCCCAGAGTTTGGATAACCATCCATACTGCACCACTAAAGGATTAGGGCCTAGCACTGCCTGTAATTTGCGAATATCCAGATGCAGACAATATTCTTCATATCCAGTATTCTGTATACAGCAACTTTTTTTTTTTTAAAATGTGCTTGGGTGCTTATTTATTATCTTGTTCTTAGACTGTATCAGGAGAAGCTTCCAAGCAGCTCTCTTTGTATTCCCCAACTTGTAGATGATGTCCATGGTGCAACACAGGCCTTGTCCCAAAGAGCTGATAGTGAAGCCGGGCAAGGAACCAAAGGCAAGGAGAAGTTACTCATCCAGCATCAGGTGCTGGAGTCTGGAGTAGAGCAAAACTCTCCTGACGGCTCTCACCATACCCCAGTGACCGGACCACACCACCTCTCCAAGGTGTGTGTGGTCCGTGATCATGAAAGATCATGTTGCACTTGTTTCATTTACCGTAGGAGCTGTTTAATTGCTCTGAACAATTACACTAGTGTGCTAAGAGATGCAATAGCTTGCTTGGGAATATTTTAAAGGTGCCATTTTTTTCAGCAAGTTGCAGATGCCGTTTGGGAAGAGAGCACTGAAGTTTTAATGCACTTCAGCTCTCTTGGAATATGGGATACTTGGGCCTCTTTCACTCGCAGTCACTTCTTTTACTTTTTTTTAGTTGCTTTTTATTTAACTATATTCCACCTGCAGTTGGCCTCATTTAACTGACATGGTTTAGGTGGCTATTAAGAATTTTAAAAGAATACCAAAATGCTGTAGCAGTTAGCTCAAGTCCTTTGGAATGTCTTACCAAAAAAATCCCCCAAACCTGAGCCTGTCTTTTCTGAAATACAACATTCATTAATTCCCACGTTCTGTCTGCTGCTCTTAGTCCCTCCAGATGTGCTACTAGGAATAGACTGGCTCCCTGGTTACAAGCCATCTGGGCTCTGTAAACTGATTTGCACTTATATTAAACAATAAGTGAACAGAATGCGGAAGAGTTATTAAAGCAAATGTACATTGCTTGTAAATCTCGAAGTAAAATATTAAAATGTAGTAAACGGGAATGGAATGTGCAAATGAAGATCTGCTTGTTTTTAATGAGTTTAGCTGTGACCTTCTCGATTTCAACCAAAAGAAAATAATTTTATTTTTCTCTTAAAAAAAAAAAAAAGAAACTATAAAAACTGCTTACAGAAGTATCTGAGACAAAACCAAGGAAATATAATGTTCTAAACTTGACTGGTCCAAACCACTCAAGCTGCTGTGACAGCTCATAAAACTGAGAGTAGTTTTTAACTGGACTCTGTTTTACATTGCCAGAGTGAATTTTCCTTGCAGGAAGTAGCCAGAAGGTTTATTTAGTTTCCAGACTGCTGCTTTGATCTTTCCATTCTGTCACTTCTCAGGTTACATAGCCCTTTTTCACTGCAGTAAATCTGCAACAGTTAATGAGAATAAAATTTCCTCCTTCTCACTGATCACATGCTGTTAAATGCCAAACCACAGCCAGCAGCATATTTGCAGAATTCAGCTGCACTGTACAAAACCAGCACAATCAGTTTAATCTTGTTGGTTTTGTAATTCATTTTATTGAGTTTTCCTTTTTCAAGTGACCTATTTTATCAAGACAAGTGGCTGCAAGGCCAGACCTGGAAGAAAGATTTAAAACTGTAATAAAGTGAAGGGTGTTTCGTATGCTACGTATAAGCATGCTTGCAGGATTCAAAATTAAACCTACAATGAACAGTTTGAAAAAGTCCCGTATATTAGCAGGATATTTCATTATGGTTATTATATGAACTGAACATGTGCTGCCAACGGGTCTCTAGTATAAAAATTAATGTAACATGTCAAATTAATTTCTTTGTCAAATTGTTTTGATTCTAAAATTTGACTCTCCAAATCTGTGTTTATCAGCTTCAGCCACTCAAGTATGATGACTGAGCCACCCTTTTCCCTCTGGAAAACTAGAAGATTTATTTCTTTTAACCATGAGTTTAAAAAAAAAAGTGTAGAGAGTTTATTTGCCTTCTGGGTTTTGACCTTAAGTTGTTTGGTTGGTTTGTTGTTGGTTTTTTTCCCAAAGACTCCCTGCCCAACCTTTGGGCTGGAAACATTTTATTTTTCATTAATTTAATTAAAGTTGAAATTTTTTGTAATAATGCTACTCCAAGGTATAGATCTCCAAGAAAATGTTTGATGCCCATATTTGTATCTGGCTTGTTCCCTAATATATCTAGTGTTAACCCTAAGACAGAAAGTAGTAAGAGACATTGAGATTTATGTCCTTCTTAATTTACACTAAAATCATCACTGATTTGGGATAGATTTTGACAGCATTTCACTAGAGCCCTGTGGTGATGTATAAAAGTGGTTGAAATCTAGACAATCATCTATGGTGGTAAAAAATATTTAATGTTTATTCATCAGCAGTAATGCTCCAACTGCATTTGCTGTCTGTGCTCCAGTGAATGCTGCAAATCCCCTAGTAATGTTAACTTTCAGAAAAGACTTTGAAAGCTTTTATTGGCTGCAGCTGTAAGTCAAAGCAGAACAGAGTTTTGGTTTTTTTTTTTACTCTCCCTCTCTCTCCTTCCCTCCAGCATGTGGATTATCACATTGAGTTGCCCAGTCCTTGGTGCTGAGCCCTGGAGACAGCACAGCGTACAGCCAGTAACCTGTTGGTGTGGCTTTTCTGGGTATTTGTGTGCAAGAGGGAACTTTTTTCCCCATTTGTATTGAAGCACAGGGGGCCTGAGTGGCAGTGCTTGGACTTGTAGAGCTTCTCTAAGTATTTAAAGGAACAATTCTCCAGCTAAGAGCCCTTTGATGCAGGGCACTGAAAACTTGCATTTCTGCTTCAACTGCTTATCTCAGAGTACATTTTCAGTGACCCTGCTCTGTAACCCAGCACAGGAAGCAAGAAGGTCTTCCTTTCTGGAAACAGGAAGGGTAGAAGGATCAGAAGCCTGTGGAAGACATGGACCAGATCTTGAGCTGGTCAAGTTGGTGACATCAGTCATGTCTGTGAAGTTGCCGCTTCAGGATCTTTTTCTGCTCAGACTGTTGCCAGAAGCTTCTGTACCCAACATAACGCTGATGTTGCTGGAGCTCAGTAAAAGAGATGCTTAAAACCTTCCCAAGCCAGACATATGACTAGTTTAAGATTAAGGCAAGGTACTCTTCAAGTTACGGAGTTGACAGAAATATTTTGGACTGTGCAAGGAGGCAGGGGGAGGAAAGGACATCTTGGGTTTCATTGCCTGCTCCTCAGGGCTTTATTTGGTTTAGTCCTTAATCAATTTTTAAGAAATGGATGTATCTAATCAGTGGGTTTGGCCAGTTGTTGAGCCAACAACACAGGAGATGTTTCTGTCAGGCTTATAATGGAAAGTCGGAACTGTTGGTTTCTGTTCTAGCTCTGCCTACGCTTGACCTTTTAACAAATCCTGTAGGGAATGGCTGAGATGCTCCCTGTCCATGTGGTGGAGCTGTGAGCCAGGGTGAGGGGCACGCTAGGGAATTTATCCTGATGTCTTTCAAACAAACAAGATGGCTACAGGAAACAAGCCAAGTTCTTGAGTTGCTGGTTTGCCCCCTGGCTGCATTTTGAATTGGTTGCATTTCTAACAGATCAGAAATATTGTTTTTTCCCCTCTTTGAAGGGTGTTACAGAATAAGCAAAACTCCTTTCTATCTACATCAGTCTAATTTGAATCTTCTCATTACTGTAGTTTGTCCCTTGCTGTCTTTAATGTCTGTGGTATTTTTTCTTTCAATACCACAATGGGAAACTGAGGTCATCGAGAAAAGGAGCAACTTGTCCGGGATCACACAGCAGGTAACTGACAGAGCAAGAAGCTGAGCCTGGGTCCTAGGCTGCTTTCACAGAGTTGGGATGGCAAGCTCCACAGCTTTCAAGCAAGGCTTTTGCTGAATTCGGCTAAGTAAGGTTATTTGGTTTTAGTTCAGAGCTTTCTTACTGTTCAGTTGGGGAATATATATATTTTTTTCAATGCTGCCTCCCCACCAGTGAATTTCTGCATGCTTAGTGCTTGGTGCATAGCTGGAGCCTGACACAGAAGTTACAGTGCTCATTTCTCCACAGTTGTCAGATTTGCATTTGTTTATAATTAATGGCAGCAACAGCAGTATTGTGCTGTGATACAACTGGACACCAAGTCCAGAAGAAACTGGAAACTTTTAAGTCATTTAGTGCACTGAAGAAAGCTGGATCACATGGAAGAAGAGACAGGATCATATGCCTAAAAGCTGTATCATCATGCATGAGGGAGCTAAAGTGTTATTGCACAGGTTCATTCTGACATTTTCTGTCTTTTGAGTAGTATTTAAGAAATGTTCATATTCAATGCTAAAGTAGAGATGAACTTGGTATTGATGCAGTGCACACAGTCCCAGTCCCTGCCCCAAAACTCCCCTCCCACTTGAGCTTGAGGGATAGAAAGCATGGGAAAAAAGCTTCACAGATAGGGGAGAAAAAGTTGGGGCCATGAGAGGCAGAATTTAAGAGACTTGTGGTTTATAGTTTAATGTTATTACCAGTAGTGGAAGAATCTACAGTTACAGGATATTATATAAAGAAACGTTGGGTTTTTTTCTAAGGCTTCTCAGTTGTATGCTGTTTGTCTATAACCCGTGATTTGTGCTCTTACTCTGAAGGACAGAAAATATATGGTGAGTGAAGCAAAACCAGAGGTACCTAGGAGTAAGTAGGATCGTCTTCTCAATCACTAGATTATAAGCAAGGGAAAAAGCAACCAGCCACTCTGATGCCCTCCATTCATGACTGGTGTTACAAAAATGGTATCCCATCTAGTGTTTAGCTGACAGTGAGAATCAGCAGAAAGGCCAAAGAGCCCATGGGTTTCACAGGCTTTGAACCTTGGTTAAAGTGTGCTGGTTAGCTGGTACTGCAAAGGATTAGCTAAATATTTCTTACCTAAAGAGAATTTTAGAAGCTGGAGGTCTGTGTTCTGTGGAATTCAAAAACATCTCCCATCTTGGGTGCTTGGATGTACACCGTGACTAAATTCTCACTGTACAGTGGGACAAGGTCTGGATGCCCCCACCTTCCCCTGCCTTTCCATACCCTGGTCTCCACGCAGAGGAAGCCTGGTGAGGGAGGGAGCGAGTTTAGATGGTTGGTTTTAGAAACAATATAAGGTGTGTAAAGGGAGAGGGTACAGAGGTAAAAAAGGGGTTACTGTGAACTTGTACTAACAGCAGGCTTCTGAAGGATGTTCAGAAACCTCCTGGTTCAAACCCCATTCTGTGCTACTCAGGAGTTTTTACAAAGCTGCAGATGTGATCAGTGGCAACAAGAAGAGGTGCCACGTGTCAACAGAGGCTGCATGTTTACACCTGCAAATAAACCACCTCAGCAGCTCACCTGAGCATGTGGAGAACTTTGGGTGTGATTCCTTCAGTAGGATTTGACAGGGTTGCTGATGAGTTGAGAGCTGTAAGTAGTGTTTGCATGATCTTACCAAGGTCAAAAGACTTAGTGAATTATAAACTTAGAGTTTTTTTTTTTAAATTAAATAGAATTTTATTTTTAATAAAATTATATCCCCAGTGAGTAGCTGAGAACCTCTCAAACTTGAGGCTGGTATAAGCCTTGTTGATAATGAGTAAGGAGGAAGGGTTGGCAGGGTTTTAGAGAAGATGTAGGATTTGAAAGAAATGTAGCTGAAATCGTGGCTCTGGTGGAAGCACTGTCTGTGTTTAGCTTGGATTTCATTTTCAGTGGGCAGTGATTCAAGGTGCTTTAATTTTGAGTTACCAACCATGAAACTGATAGGCATAAAAGAATGAAATTTAGGCCCTGAAGTATAAGCTTGTAAACTGATATTTCATCCTTTAAGGTAAGGACTTTTCCTGAGCCACCTTTGCCTGCACAGGCATCAGTCTTTCACAGTGTGGTCTGGTATGATTCTTGTCCTGCTGCTCCGTGCCTCTCCAATGAGTGTGCAGGCCTGTTTCTTGCTGGGATCGCTCCAAGGTACATGCATTCTAGTGAGGGATTTCCAGCTGGACTTCAAGGGGTTAGCTTTGACCAAGAATTTCCCCACTGAGCCAGGACTTGTCTTTCTGGAGGCCCTGCTTATGCCAGAGGAATTAGTACCCATTTTAGAGCAACTAGTGCTGGTGCTGACAAGTCACAGTGTGAAGGCTGGTGTGGACAGGCTCAGGTGTCTATCGCATCAGGAGAGCTTACAGAAGGCAGCCCTGTGCCCTGGCCAGTCCCGCACCCGGGTGCTAATTACCCTAGTTCAGACCAAGCTCAGGAGCTGCTCTTCCTGTGCTGTGTGCTCCTGAGCAGCGCAGGTACCCCCAGCAGAGGGTTGCTGGCAGACTGCTCCTTCTCTGAGTCCGCCAGACATATCACAAAGCCTCTCTGGACTCTGTGGCTATGGATGCAGGAGGGAGTTGAGGCAAGTAAGTATTTTATGGACACAAGGGGATGCGGGCTGGCATTTCCTGCTGGAGGGAGGAGGGGAACACGTTTTAAATTACATCAGGGCACCTAGGATCCTAGATGGGCATATTTTGGACTTTATGAATCAGAGTAAGCATCAATAAGCAGAGCTGTTAAGAAATCTCTCACTCATGCACATCAGGAACGTTTTCCTCTTCAGCATGTGTTCTTCAGTTCCCCAGCAGTACAAGCAAATTGGAAAGTTCAGCCGTCATTTGGTGAAGGTCATAGATCACACTAGCAGCCTGAGTAATCCAAGAGGTTTTAAGTATCATAGCATTTAGTTTAAAGTGAAATTTGCTCTGACAGGGGCTGGCAGACCAATAGGAAAAAGAAATATTTGTGCTTGGAGAAGTGCATGTGTAGAGACTGTGAGTATAGCTGATGGCTGGAAGTGATTTCAGTCTAAAAAAAAACAAATCATTAAGAGAGTGCATAGGGGTAAAATACACAGTTCATATTTTAAAGGGTTTCAAAATGAACCAGCAACCGAGGTTTAGCAGTACATAGTAATTAACTGCACTATTCGCTGTTTAACTCCATCAGCTCCAGGCATGGTGATGAGCCTTGCACAAGCCAAGGGTTGTGTCTTGTCGGTGTGGCTGGCGAGCGCCGATCCCTCTGTGCACACGCGTGCAACTTTGCGAGACAAAACTGCCTTAAATAACTTGCAGATTAAGGCAACAGCACAAATCATTTATCTGAGGAGATCGTTGCAGTGTTGTGTGATCTGTCTCTGCTGTACGCCAGGGACTGCATGCGCTTCTGCTGGCTACGTAGTTGAACAGTGCTGACTAATGGGAGGAAAAAATACCAAATTGGGGATGAGTATTGTTGCCTCCATGGCATAGCTGTGTCCTTAGCTTTGGGAAGACAGGCTAATGCTTGCTCTGAGCACTGAGCTTCCCTGTAGTTGCTATATAAGTAAGGCTAACAACACGTTTTTCCTAGGAGCAAGTTTTGAAGTTGATTGCTGGTATAAAGCTAAGAACACATGGCACAAATCATGAGCTTGGGCCAGTTGTTTCCCAACAAGTGTTTACAGCTGAAAAACTACCATCTTTCCTGGCTCTGCCCTTCTGCTGTTCTTGGCAGAAGTGACAAAGATTCATCAGGACCCCTGTCTCCACCTCTGTGGGTTGTGCCTGTGGAGTCATTGCCCTGCCAGCCTCATGAGTAAGCCAGACTTCAGTCTGCAGCCGCCTGTTTGCTGTTTTGTTGCCCTACCGCTCACTCGGTTACCTCCTGGATTCAAAAGCCTTTCCTTCAACGAGGAGGACAAGCTTCTTGCTCCAGGCTGCCAGCACAAACAATCAGGCAAAGCTTGGTGTGTTTCAAGAGCACTAATATGTAAAAATGAAGCCAACTTTTTTTGAAGTATGGACAAGCCTTCATTTACTTAAGAGAAATATTTAGATAGGAAAGAGTGGTGATTTGATCAAGGTGTTTCAATGTAATTTTCTGTTCCTTTCTTTTTCTCTTTTTTTTTTTTTTTTAACTGTCCAAAGCAGTTATCAGCTGATCCATCTCTTCCAGTTTTCTTCAGGACACTAACATATGTCTAAACCATTTGGAAATAACTGATACTCCTCAAAGTTTAAACTCTAGGGATCTCGACCTAATTACTTACACATTTATAAAAAAAAAATAAATTTGCTGAGAAAATGATTGAAACCATATTTTCCCTGCTCTCATTATCAATTTAAATACATTTAAAAGCTCTTTGAATGAGGATTACTGAACTGGAAGTAGCTGGGAGGACTCTGCCTGCAGCGATAGAGACCCATCGCCACCTTCTGGCCCAGTGTTGTTAGTACACCTCACCCCCAAAACCCAATGTTATTTTAGTTTTGTATTTTATAGAACAACTGAAAGTAGTTCTTGAGACTCTACAGGATCAAGAGAAGCCACATTTACATTTAAGAATAAAATCCTGCTTTGGGACAGGTCCCTCAGGCTGCTGTGGTGGTGTCCCTCCCTGCCCCAGTAAACCTGAGGATGGCTGCTGTTGGCCCCCATGGAAGAAGCTAAGGCATGGCCCCTACAAGCTTGACTTGCAGTCAGCAGCTGCCCTGCCTACAGGACTGTGTAGTCCTGTAATCCCCTCGAACCTGGAACAAGGACTCGCAGCTGACAGCACCCACAGCCACTCGCTCACCTACAACAACCAACAACCTTATTAATGTTTATAAATACATTAAGGGAAAGTATCAGGAGGATGGAGCCAGGCTCTTTTCGGTGGTGTCTAATGATAGGACAAGGGGCAATGGGTGTAAGCTGGAACATAAGAGGTTCCACCTAAATATGAGAAGAAACTTCTTCATGGTGAGGGTGACAGAGCACTGGAACAGGCTGCCCAGGGAGGTTGTGGAGTCTCCTTCTCTAGAGGCGTTTAAAGCCCACCTGGACGCGTTCCTGTGCAACTTGTTTTAGGTGATCCTGCTCCGGCAGGGGGATTGGACTAGATGATCTTTCAAGGTCCCTTCCAATCCCTAACATTCCGTGGTTCCATGAACATCTTTCCAGAATGAAGTTTCCAGTAGTTAGTAGAAATGCAAAAAGCCCCTATTCTACTGTACCAGTAATAAAAACAACAATCTCAACTAATGCTGTTGTAGTCACAGGAAAAAAACATTGAAAGATAAATCCAGGAATGCATTTTCTGTTGAAATATCTTTTCATTATAAATCAACTGAAGATGCTTTAATGATCTTTGGAAGAAACCAATAAAAATCCTGAGTTTAAAGGTAGCCTTAAAGAGTTCTGCTTGTCTGCAGTGTTACATGTGTGTGGTATCACTGGGAACTTGTAGCACCACAAAACTAGACTTTGTGCTTCCAAATCCCACTATGTCTTCTTTTAGTGTGTTATTAACTCCTAGAACTAGCAGCACAGAAAACTGTTTAAAATAATTGGCATTGTTTTACAGTAGTTATTCAACTTGTTAGTTTTCTGAACTGCCAAGCGAATTGGTTGGCTTCATGTTAGGTCCTTGTTGGCTTGTTGGGAAGAGCTCTGTGGCCTGTATTGAGAAAGCTATACCTGTTGCATCCCATGCAAGGTCTGGCTAATCCCTTTACATGGTGCAAATCAGTAACAGTGGTAGAAGCAGGGACCATCCTCTGACTAAGGTGAGTGCAGTGTTTGGTGTTCCTGGAGACAAGAGTTAGGTTACAGACAAAGTGACAGGATTTCTCTTAATCCCTTCTCTCAGAAGTCTTAAAGCTTCAAGCCTACTAATGAGAAAGCTGTTGTTTGCCAGGTACAAAGGAAGGATCTGAAGAAGGTGCCTCAAAGGTCACCAGCTCCTTTCATAATGGGCTTGGAAAAGACTAACAGGACTTTGGAGTGGATACAGGAAGGAATGGGTGGCCAGAGGAAGGTGTGGAGCCAGGGGCATGTGTTCACATAGTGGTGCTTTGCACCACTACAGGCTACACCACGGCTCTTCTGCTTCCCTTTGCTGTGCTGAAGGGACTGATCAGCCTTTAAGGCCAGATTGATGGTTCTGCGTATGAGTTATGAGATGAGGGCATTGCCAGTTCAAACACAGGCAGACATGGAAATAGCAAATGCAGCAGGGTGCTGCATTTATCAAGACACATGCAGGTGAAACAGAATGATTTTCTCTGCAGTTTGGCTTTTTGACTCTGTTCACTTCCTCAGGACAAATCTCCATTTGAGATCTTCACCTGATTATCTGAATACCTTGTGAGAGAACTAGTTGCCTGAGAAACCAGGCACGAAGGATCCTTTTCTAGGACCTTGTGGAGGCACAATCCAAGGAAAGTGTCTTTGCAAGGACAGAGCAATGGACATGATCCTCCAGCACTTCAGCTGAGCTCTTTCAGTCCAACCAATTCAGCAGTGCCAACTTTTGCTGAGCCAGGGCCTGGGGCCCACCCATTGTACATCTTCTGGATGGGTCATTCTTTCCCAGCCTTGACTGTTGCATAACCCATGTTCCATATGTATAATTGGCAGTAATGAGGTTCAGCTTTTCCCCACTCCAAAAGCACTTTGGTTCTTTGTGTTTTGACAGTCTTCAGAGGGGAAGTTCAACTCCTTTCAATGCATCTTTAGTCAGACAATAAATCAGAATCCTTTTCCATTTGTCCTTCTACTGAAGTGGAAGTTAAGAAGTGCCATAACTATGAACAGGCAGCAATCCAGTGTCTTGAGCAATGCTCATTTTTCCTCTACCTCCTGCGTGAGAGTTATTGTTGAGCATGAAATATGTGCCGCTTTTCCCTACGCAGTTCTTGCACTTTAGTATCTAATTCATTGCTGCAGGATTTTTAGGTGTAAAATATGCTGTTCTATATGAAAAATGAATTATTCTGCTGTGATTAGTACATAGCCTATACCAGATATTCTCACTTTCTCATTCTTAGCTAGTATTTTCCCAGGAGCTTCAGAAATGTACTGAAGGAAGAAAATTAGATTATTCAGTTGTGCCATGTAGGGCAGGGTTACCAGCGGGCTTTGCAAGAAGCATGCTTGAAGCCTTTCTTGAAAGACGTGTTAATTTTAATATACAAGGAAACTGAGTCACAGAAGTGCTTTGCCAGTAAATCCATAAAAGGATAGAAGACGTCTGTCTTTTCTGGGATTTATATTTGACCTGAAAGTCTTTCCTCCATAGGAGTTGTGTTGATTTCTTTGCAGCATTTCTTTTCCCACCAAGGACAGAGGAGATGGAGTAGTGCTGGTCAGAAGGGGAAGATGGCTTGCTAAGTTGCCTCACAAAATTCTCTGAGGCAGGAAGTGTTGGAGACACAAGCACTAGTGCACCTCCCCTACATACAAAACCACACAATTTCTCTCCTCTTTTTTTGTAGTATGGGAGTTGATGGATTTGGTCAATCACCAGGGGTTCCAGGCCGCCCAGCAACTGCATATGGATACCGCCTGGACGAACCTTACTACTACAGCTATGGAGCACGATAAACCAGCCTGCTCTGGAGGAACCAGTGTGTGTGTGGCCGGCAGTAGATCTATCCCTTGGTAATGCATGATTGTAGCGTGATGGGTCCATCGTTATGTATCCTTTGGCGTGTGTAGCTTCAGCTAAACCTAGCCTTCCTGGGTCCAGTGTTCTAGTGACAGTGTTTACTCTTCAGTTGTTCTTTGTTATCATTTTTGTACAGTATTTGCTCTGTGACTTGAAAGCAAGAATTGGAAAGCTACTGGACTGGAAAGTGTCACGTTATGTATATTAAGCTACTAATTTAATTTCTATTAAATATGAAAACCTGTGTGGTCAGCAGTGGTGAATGTGTTTCTAACCAATGTTTGGTTTGTTTTACAAGGCATTTAGGAAGAATGCTTCATGTGAAATGTGTTTAACGTGGACTGTTTCCCTCTAACACTTAAGTAACAGGAACACTGCTAAGCCCCAGCACCTCCTGGTGCTGCTCGGACACATACTTACCAAAGTCCAGTCCCAGCTTTGAAGGCTTTAATAATGGAAAGATGGCACAGATTCACTCCTCTGGAGCTTCAGACATTTGCAAGCTACTCTAAATGCTTGAAAACACTTAAAATTAGAAACTGTACAACAACAGAATACCTTTACCACAGTCTTTAAATAGAGTTTTGTGGACTGAGAAGAGAGACACATCCTGAGGACTAGCAAGAGAAAAAAACACTGTAACTTGGCTCAGAATCAGATGCAGAGCCTTTTCCCTAGCTTTCTGTTCTGCCTTGTTCACGGGGTTTAAGTTGGACCTAAGCGTAGATCACTGACCAAGCACCAGACACTGGCCAAGACACCGTTGCACTGGACTCGCGATGCGGTGGTTGCATTAAACCATGTTTTGAAACGTGCTGCATGCAAAGTGAGTTTAGGCTAAAGCTGCTCTTAAGTTGTGTACCCTAGAGTGTAAAAGCCAGGAGAAAGCATATGGAAAGGACCTGTCTTCCACAGCCATAAAGACAGCAGCTCTAAATTTTCACTTTTTAAAAGAAAAGCTACTTCCGCCTCTATTTTTTTTTTTTTTTTTAAATGGCTATTGATTTGCAGAATTGTTCCTCTCATCTTTCCTCTGTCATTTCTGGTTTAAACAGAACATAGACTTGCATCAGGGGCTGATACGACTAAAACAGTAGCCAATAATCCCGTCAAACTGGTATGTATGTACTAGGAAGGCAGTCTTCAAAGATGTTGGGGTCGTTTAGGAAGTTGACAGACTATTAGTCTTCTACTTTAAAAGATAAAACTGGATTTCAAAACAGCCTTGATTTAAAGATATTTTCAAAGTGTGCAGGTACTTTCATACATGCCCTTACTCACTGTGTTTCATACTGCATGACTGGAAACAATTCTAAAATTAGCCATGGTGCTTCTTAACCAGTTTTCAGCCTTCTCCCTGTTCATGGCTTTACTTACTGGAGGTGGGGGAAGAACAGCATTGGCAAGTTTAACTAGTTTTAACTCATTCTCTGTACAATTTCTATACAATTTTTAGCTAGTTCTTATGCAGTTTCTCAGAAAATGTAAGATCTTGCTAGAAACACTGCAGAAAACTTGAATTCAGCTTCTGGGTTTCCAGTGTCATACCTTTCTAGATTTTTTTCCATTGGTCTGAACCCACACTTTACCTGCCCAGCCACATTGTGCCACATTTAGTCAAAAGCTTTCAGATATTTTTATAGTTATTGTTGTTAGAGAAATTACCCAAACTGCAAATTCAGACTCAGGCTTTTCTTGGGAGGCTGGCACCCACTCATCAGGCTTTTCCAGAAAATTAGTGTGAAGTTATTTAAAGCAGTTGCCCTTCTCATGGAATGTGTTTGGGGGAAAAGAAAAGAAAAGTGGGTCCTTGGAGTATATGCAAACTATCAATGAAACTGAAGGCGTCTTTAATTGGAAGCTTCAGGTTAACAAGGCGCTACAGTTGAGCTTCAGCAAACGGGTGGGTGTCTGTAATTGTAATACAGCTGTGGCCATGCTGAGGATAAATGGCAGTGGAAAAAACCCTGGCTGCATTTTTAGTATTCAATGTTAGGAGTTTATGAGAAAAGAATAAAAGATCAAGTATTTGTAGCTTTGCCTGGCAGCAGCTAAGAGAAGAACATCATTTATCTGCCAGCAGAGCTTGGTAAAAATTACTCAGCACTTAGTAGCCTGAGGACAGAGCCTGCTAGCCAAGATGAAAACCAGCTGTGCCGCTGTACTCTCTAAGGCAGGAGAGAGGCTGATTTTCCCTTTAATTACAGTTCCTAAGCCAGAAAGGGGGGAAAAGATATGAGCACATAGACTTTTCAATCTATATCACATTTCCGGTGGGTGTCAGAGGGAGACTGGAGAGTCTGACCTGTAGGGTAGCTTTTTAATTATCTGTATTTATGGATTCAGTCCCTGAGTACTGTATCCTGCATAAAATAGGGCAAGGAAGGATCTGCTTTCTTTTAGCAGCTTCTACAACTCTTGTCTTTTCCTCCTTTTCCTGGTTTCTCTCCCTGACTTTGCATAGGTCCTCTTTTCTTGCCCTACAGCAGCAATCCCTAACCATCCCAGGAGTATCCTCTTTCCTAGTCTGCCACTAATTAATTAGTTTGGTTAGGCAGGTATTTTAGATAAAATTAGGCTGTAAAGTTAATAGCACAATGAAATAAGCATAGGCTGAGAAGTTCATGCATCTGTTAGCTATTATTCAGGCTTTCTGCAGATGTACAGTGTAATTTCAGTGACCAGTCCACTTAATGCAGCAGCCTAAGACCTTGCTTTAAATTATTTGTACCACGATAGTACTCAGGAGCTTACTAGGGTAACAGAGACGGTGGGGGAAAAGCAAGAGTAAACAAATATCCTTGGCTTGGAGAGCTTGTGAAGGACCTGATTCAAAGACTTTTACATATTGGAGTGTGTGTATGGAGCTGTCTGGTAACACTTTAACTTGTGCATTTCATTCTGAAGTAAGACTGCTGTGATTCTGTTTAATATAATCCAGATTAAATGAAACGGGAACAAGATGTGTCTTCTTCTGGAGTAAGTATGACAAGCTTTGTTTAGATACAAGAGATTTCAAGCCCCTCTGGCAGGTTCATTGTTAATGGAATTCCTGTAATATGCCACTGGTAAGATCAGCTGTCCACCCTTCATGGGAGAAGGCTGAGAAGAGCTACAACCTTCACTCCTTCCATGACCATCCTCCAGAAGAATAAAACAGTGAAGCTGACTTACTGGTGCAACTTATGTAGCAGCTGTCAGCCCTTAGAGTTGTCCTGATCTGCTCATTTTTTATTTATGAAGTTAAGGAGAGGGCTCAGAGGCAACCAGAGAGGTATTGGAGCTACCCACCTACATGGGCGGTGGAGGACAGCGCTGCATTGTGCATAGTTCACAGGTAGAAGTTGACGTTTGCAGCCAGTCAGTCTGGAAACCCACCTAAATGAGAACATGGACTTTTCTGGAGCTGGTATATTGGGGTCTTTGCCCCCTAAAAAGAGAAGCCAACTTCTGTTTATTAAGAAATTGAGTACTTGACAAATACTTAGCAGCAAAAAGCCCCTGTCATGTAGTTGTAACTAATATGACTATGTGGTAGGAGGACATAATTGGAAAATACATCAGCTGCAGCTCATGTTGGTGCTGGGAGCACCCCCACAGCCCTGTTTGTTGCTTCTGCCCTTTCCAAGGGCCCTGTGGCCTAGAATCACAAAATGGAAGAGGAAGAGCTGGGAATGCGCTTTTCAGTGCAGAAGGCAACTGTTCCAGAGTCTGCTGGGCAGTGCTCCCCAGCTCTCCCTTTAGACCTTGTGGGCTCTATTCCATAGATATGCTTTGGGCTCCATCCTCCTCAACAATTACTAGCTGTCTCTTCACCATGCCCATCTTTTCATGCCCAATCAACCAAACTGGTTCCAAGCCTAATGAGGCGCTTGCTAAGAGCTCTGTAATCCTGCCGCTTCCCTGTCTTCTCTTTCTTCTGCCCTTGAAAGAATCACACAGAATCACAGAATGTCAGGGATTGGAAGGGACCTCAAAAGATCATCTAGTCCAATCCCCCTGCCGGAGCAGGATCACCTAGATGAGGTTACACAGGAACATGTCCAGACGGAAAGAGAAGGGAGGGGGTTCATAACAGGGCCCCAAGCAGGATGTGGGCCTTACCACCTCTTCAGTTCGGCTGAAACAATGGACTTGCACGGGAAAAGCTGATAAAGGGAAGGAGTGATTCCCACAGAGTCTGTCCAGCAAAGTACATACACTGGAAATGATGCAGAGCAGCCAAGGTTTTCTTTTCTTTCCTGAGAGCCACACAAGTTACACCGCAGCCTGAAGCTGGAGTCAAGTGCTGTGAGTAGAAACCAGTTGTTGCTTATTAAGAATTTTTTGTCATTTTCTGCAGTTGTGCAGGTTTCCCACTCTTCCTTCTTTCCCCTGCCACAAACACACACACACAAAGCACATACAAATCCATGCTTAGGTCCTTGAATAAATTGTTGTGAAGAATGTCCACAGTTCCCTTTATTTTTCATTTGGGGGTGATAGTTCACTTGACCTTTTAAATAAATATAGTTAGGCTATAACTTTTAATTCTCAATATAAGTTAGATTTAAACTCTTAAGTATAAGTGAGGCCTGATTTACAGTTTGTTCATTTCTCAGGCTCACAGCTGCAGCTGGCATTGGGTAGTAGATAAGGCAAACTGTTGCTTTGACCTAGTTGGGAAAATAATTGCTTTGAACTGTAAATTTTGAGAACCGTTAATTGTTAAGACATTCCAGGATAAGGGGAACGAGGTCGTCTTGGAAGAACCCGACATAACAAGATCAGCCCTATTTACATCAGCCCTGCAAGCAGTGAAACATCTTTCACAAACAAGTGCCAGGTACAAGGACGAAGAATCACGAGATGGAGGATGAAGTAACGACCACCACTACGCAAGCGCAAGGGACATTTTAATATTTTAACGAGTTCCAAAAGATACCACCTTTCATGTTAATTAACTGGGGAATGGGAGGGATCTGAGGGTTTAAATTGGGGCTGAGAATGGTACTTGGGGAGAGCGTTTTTTTCCGGAGGAGCTATCCCCCACTCTCCTGGGGCCAATAAAGGAATGCTACTTTCAGAAACTTAAAAATTAGTCTCTGGAAGGTTTTTTTTCTACTCAGGCCGACTTTTACAGTATCAGGGGCCAGGTTCTTTTGGCATGACTGTCCCATTTGGACCAAAGACTTCGGATCTTACTTACCTTTGAAAGAGGGAGGTGGCATAGCTGAGCTTCACTTTAGCTTCTGTTCCTGTGTGCATTGTGTTACCCCATAATATGCGATATACTTTGCCTTACACACCATGTACGACCTATCCTGCTTTCCTGCACCCTTCTTCCATCTTCTTTCTACTTTATTTAAAAAGCCTCAGATCATCCAGCTGCCAATATATCTGTCTGCCAGAGGAGCAGACTCCTAGCTTTCTGCCCCTTTGTTAACCCCCATATGTCATCCTATAGACCCCCTCAGTGGGCAGTTGAAGTTTTCCTGTGTGCTTGCCTGAACAGATTGTGAAGCTCAACTGTACAGAGTTTCAGTGTGGATCTAAGGGGATCCCTTCTGTCCAGATCCCCATGGCTTTGTTGTGCTGAAGAGACATAAACAAGCCATGGGCCAACAGACCTGTGTTTCTGGAAGTGTCTGCGCTGTCCATGCTCTGGGCATGGGGCTGATAAAGGGAGAGAAATTGCTAAATATGCACTACAAAGTTCATGCCAGATTTAACAGCACAGAATTTAATGCAGGCAAAACTGGTGGAGTTTAGTTACTAAAGAAAGCCAAGGAGTTAGCACAGTTTAGACCACCTTTGTTAAACACGCTGCCCTTGCCATTAAATCTTCATCTAGACAAGGCCACAGGTATGGGGTGTGCTGCTGGGCCTCGTCTCTCTAAGTGTTAGGTTCACAATGATTGAGCAAACCACATCCTAACGCCCTGGCGCTGCATGAAACTGGAATAACATTGGCGATATGAAAATAGCGTGTGAAAAGCCCAGACCTCCCACCACACTATAGTAATGCCTTTCAACGTTCGCTCTGCTGTCCAAAATACTCGCATGAAATGTCTCCCTGGAGTCACTTTATTCTGCAGCACAGAGAGCAATTAGTCTTAATGGCATTAAATAGATCTCCTTATGATGCACGGGTTCCACCGCCGAAGCGAAGGCACGGGAGCTGTGCCAGACAGACCACCTGCCTCGCGTGCGCCGTTCTCACCCTGTCACCCGCACCTTACCGGGGCTGCGGGGGACGCTGCAGCTCCACTCCCTGCAGCAGTGCGGTGGGGGCTGAACGGGGAAGCTCTGGGAGGCCATCGGCCCGCTAATGCAGCCGGGGGACAGGGGCCGCTGTGCGTTGCAAGCAGGGAGACACCTATTCCCCGGGCGCCCGACACCCATAAGTCACAGGCGGCGCAGCTTGTTCTCACACGGCAGAGGAGGCTCAGGCAGAGGGCCCGCCCGGCCCACGGCGCCCGAGGCACCGAGCAGCAGAATCGGAGGCTGGGACTGGCGGGGGGACAGCCCGGTCGCGCCTGAGGGGTCTAGGCCGCGGCGCAGGCGGAAGCCACGGGGCTGAACCGAGCCCGGGCTCCGCACAAGGCGTGGGCCGCGGCTCACGCCGGTGTTTGGCCACTTCCACGACTCCCGAGGGGCCGGAGGTGCAGAGCTCGGCGGCGCCGGAAGACGTGGGCCGAGGGCGGGCTTGCTGCCGGCACGGAAGGGGCGAGGGCGGCCAGAGCGGCAACTCGCCCACAACCGACCTGGCCCCCGCCGCTTCGTGAGAAGCCCGCCGGCCGCCAGGGGGCGCGCGAGGCAGGCAGCGCTCTGCCCACCCGGACTCGGCGGCGCCGCGCTGCCGGAAGCGCGAGTCAGTCGGCGGCCGTGAGGGAGGGAGCGGGCGGTGGGGCACAGGCGGCGGCACCCCCAGGCCGGCGGGAAGCAGGTGGGGAGCGCGCCGGCGACGGCAGTGGCGGAGGCCGGGCTAGTGGCGGAGGCCGCTGATGGCGGGCTGAAGGGCTNCCCCGCTGTCCTGGCGCCCGGGCAGTGGCCTGCCTGCCCCCGGCCTGGCGCTGCCTGCGGGACGGGCCGCCGGGGCACGGGCACTCGGCACCCCGCCTGGGCCCGGCCGGCTGCTTGGTCCGCGGTCGGTGCCTCGGGCCCCCTTCGGCCGGGTCCCGCCAGCCTGGCTCAGAAAATGGTGAAGCCGCCCTGGCTCTGTGTGGGTGCTTGTCCCTCGCAGGCAGGGCGTGCGGTGACCCAGACGCTCGCTTTTCCTAAAAAAGCGAGTAACCCATCGGTGGCTGTGGTTGTTTCTGGTGTGCTATGGGAAGCAGCTTGTTGCTGGGGGCTGCTGTTACCCTGTTTCTCGGGGAGCCCTCTGGGTAGAATGCGTGCTCTGCCCCCGTGCCTGGTGTCCATCGTTGAGCTGTCCCTTGGAATCACACTTGCTTTCCCAGAGAGGCTGTTGCCTACTGATCACCCACCTTCATGCCCGCTGTACCGCGGTTGCCATGTTGGAAAACCTCTGCCCTTGGGAGCAAAGCTCCCATCACCACCGACAGCAGCTTCCAGGAGATGCTCTGCTGGCGTGGGAGGTGGCAGGCAGGGCAGGGGGAAAGCCTGGAACTGCCTGGCTCTTAGCTGTGGAGTGACAGGGCTTAGTGTTTGTATTTCAGATGGATACCTTGTATGCGGCATGTTCTCCATAAAGAAGCTAAATTGAAACTCTTAACACTGTTTATTGTAGCAAACCCAGATTATTCTGAGCTACTTGTTCCTCTGGCTGTCTCTCCTGGGCTTCCCTCCATCTCAAGGGACACTGTATGTCACATCTAATGTCCATGATTACAGTTTATTGAAAATAAAGGGTTCTAATGTGGACAGTGCTCTTAACCCACAAAGCATATGTGGTCCTTACACAGTGTGGCTGAGTGACTGACAGTTTATTTTAGCATCAGAAGAGTTCTTCCTTGGGTTTTAGCCACACCTAGTTGTACCCCTTTGCAAATGCTTTTGCCTGCTGGAGCTTCAGTAGCCGATGTGTTTTGGAGTGCTGTGAAAAAGAAAAGAAAGCAAGTGATAGTTTTGTGAAGCTGACATGTTCCTATTCCACAGGCTGCTCTATCATGTTTTGTTTTCACCTGCTTGCCCCTCTGTGTACTGCTGAGAAGCTCCCATTTAGACTTCTATAGCTTTCCCTTTGTTTCGTAAAGGTCACGTTAAAGGAATCAGCACTGAAAAGGTGCAGACTGACACTAGAGGGGGAGAATGAAGCTGTAGTTAATTCAGTGTTGTATTTGAGGTGGATCATGACATAGAAGCTCAATTTAAAAAACCCCACAATTTCAGACTGTTGTGGTTGTTGTATGCCCTGGAAGGTTAAGGTCTGTTCACATCCAACAGTTAAGAGTTGTAATGTGTTCTGGTTCCTGTATTTCATGGGTTCATTCCTCTCAGAAAGAAGCAATATGTTGTAACTTATTGTCTGTTACAGAACAGTTAGCTACCAAAGATGATTAAACAATGCATGAGCAAGGCTTTGTATGAAGTCTCTTAAAGAGCCAATATTCTGCTCCTTCCCAGTGCTTTTGTTCAGCAGCGGGTTATGCAATTGGCATGTTTACCTTTCATAAAAACTTCAGATCATAACATGTTTAAATATAGGACACTGTGGGGAAAAGAGGGGCAAATTATTTAGTTAACTGATTCTTAGCTGAAGCAGTGTAAAGAAGCCAGGGAACCATAACAGACCATTTCTCTCTCCAGAAGGCCCCTAGCACTGCTCACCTCAGAGCTCCAGGGAGGGCTTGGAGACACAGGACAGAGCAGCAGCTTTGCTGGAACAGCTCTATCAGAGAGCTGAGGGACTCCCACATTGTAGTCCTGAAGCCTCAGGTCGTGGCTGGAAACAACCACCATAAAGCGATTCTCCAGTTGCAAAAAATGCTTGTGGTGGGCAGGTTTTTCCTGAAAACAGGTTTTGCTCTTTCCTTCTCTCATTACTAAAGATGATTTGCTAACTTCTGCATACAGACCGGTATCTGAGGTCTTGTCCGTAGGCTGTGATCACAGGCCTGATTATAGAGCATATGCTCGGTCAGGGTTTTCCAAAAGAGCCTCTGCAATCAGCGTGTTTGTTTTACCAGTTTTGTGTGCAAGGAAGCAGCACAAA
This sequence comes from Brachypteracias leptosomus, assembly GCA_013401335.1. Classification (NCBI taxonomy): domain Eukaryota; kingdom Metazoa; phylum Chordata; class Aves; order Coraciiformes; family Brachypteraciidae; genus Brachypteracias; species Brachypteracias leptosomus. The sequence continues at coordinate 163,184 of VYZX01028133.1, read as the reverse complement.
AATCTGTGTCAGCCTCTTCCTGACAGAGACTGTGGGAGGAAGGAAGAGTTGGTAGGCAGATGGAATATTTGTCAGATGGGGAGAAGGTAACTGGGGAGGAAAAGTGTGCTGTTGGGGGAGATTACCTGACTTCACTGAAGTCCTCTGAGGCTTGGAGAATGAGGAATGGCTGCTTTTAAGAAGGCTAGGGGCTTCTTGTGACCTATGGTGGTGGCAACCACAGTTCCTAACTGCTGATGGGGCTTGATCCGAATTAAACTTCTGGAGTAGGTGTCTGCATGACTGGTGGTATTGGTGGATCCTGGTTTTGGTAGCCAGGTCAAGGACTAGTTGTGGACGCCATACTGTCGGTTCATCTGTGTGTCAGACCTAGTGATGCTGACACAGATGCCAGCAGGTCTTGGCTCCTCACCTAGAGAGCTGCTCGCCTGTTGATCTGAGCCCTTTCGTGGACGTTTGGTTTCCTTTACAAAATAAACGATGGGGATTATGTTCTTGCCCTTAAACTGAAGGAAAGGATACTGGCAGGAGGAGGCTTTTCATGGCTGTCTCATGCTTTTCAGAAAATGCTCTGAAGGTGAACTGGACAGTACTCGCCGGAACTAAATCTGTATGAAAAAGTCTTCCATCACCCAAAGACCTGTTTGTTGTCAAGAGGGAACCTCTACAACAGCCAAACTCTGCAAGTGATGGGCTTGGAGAACAGTGCTTTAAAGAGCTACACACTGGAAGAGCCGCTGTTCACACTACCAACTGGACACACGATTTATCCGGCCGTGCTGCAAGATGGTAGACTTGCTTCAGTCTTTGTGTACAAGCGAGAAAATGAAGATAAGGTTAATAAAGCTGCCAAGGTACAGCAGAGAGCGTGCCTGGGACAGCCTTGTCAGAGCTCTGCTTCCTTTTTCTTGGAGGGGTGGGAATCCATTAACAAGGGTCAAACCCTTTGGGAGTAGGGGCAGGAGAAAAGGCCGAAGGTGGCCCTGCTGCAAACAGCTGCCACGCAGGAGGAAGAAGGGGGGTGGCAGCCGTGGAGCTCCTTGTGCGCTGCACGATGTGAGCCCTGGTGGGAAGCGACGTTCCGATGGCGATTCCCGCGTTCATGTGCGGAGTACTGGTCTCTTCCTGCAGATACAAGTCAGCGAGTCTTTCTTGGGTGAACCCTACCCAAAATACTGTGTTTTTGCTGTGTAAGACTTTATCCAGATGTTTTATAAAAAGCTCTGCAATGAGGGAGTGTGCTGAATGCGTGGTGAGGACCAGGGATGGGCTGTCTAAATTCAAGCAGAAAATATGGCTAAAAGTACAAGGCTAAGCTCTGCAGCCAAAAGAGATGCCTTGGGTGAGATTTAACAGATGTCTTTGTTTCTGGAAGCACCTGAAAACCTTGCGCCATCCTTGTCTTCTGCGCTTCCTCTCTTGCACTGTGGAAGCAAATGGGATCCACCTGGTTACGGAGCGTGTGAAGCCTTTGGAGATGGTCCTGGAGACGCTCTCTTCTGCAGAGATCTGCGCGGGGATCTATGATGTGTTGCTGGCGCTCATCTTCCTCCATGACAGGGTACGTACCACTGGAGCAGTTGTCAGGCCTTGGTGGGAGCCAGGTGAAATGTGACAGGACAGTGTTGTACCTGAGCTTGCCTGGGTGACTCTCTCATTCGTGATTTCTCACAAAAAGACAGACCCACACTCCACAGTTCTTTTAGGCCAAAGCTGCTAAAATCATTGACTGCTTTGTAGGAGGAGGGTTGACTCAAAAATCACATGGGTTTTGGAAGTAAGGGCATAGTTCTCAATTCATGGATTGACATCTGCTTGCAGGGCTTCTTGCTTTAGGGAAATGGGACTGCTTGGCCTTGGCATTTATTTACAGCTGCTGCCATGTGTCAGAGACTGGTGTCACCACTCCAGTTTTGTCACTGTGTGTTCCTTCAGGACTGCAGTTAAATCCCTGCTGAGACTGTAGCTGTTGGACTTTGTGTTCATCGTTGGAGATCTTCTTTGGATTTACAGTTGCATTGCAAGGGCTGTGACAATTAGAGCTTTGTCTACTCTAAAACCCCAGCCATTCTGCCCCATACGTGCTAGACACCTACAAAATCTTGAAGGACCTTTAGAATTGCGTGGGTTTTGGCAGCTTTTCCTCAGCTCCTCACAGAACCTAATTAGTGCTGATTAAGATTTTACATCTTTATCCCCAAGACTGTTATCCTTTTTTTTTTTTTTCTTCTATGTTTTAGGGAAACCTAACGCATAACAATGTCTGTTTATCATCTGTGTTTGTAAGTGAGGATGGGCACTGGAAGCTGGGAGGAATGGAAACAGTCTGTAACTTCAATGAAGCCACCCCAGAGGTAAGAGCCAAGCAAAGTGCACCCTCTGGGGCCCTGGAGAGGACTCCTGGCCTGTGGAAGCTGGATGTGAAGGTCCAAGTCCTACCAGTTACCTGAATTTACTATTAAGTGGTGACTCATATCCATTTCTGACATGAATCTTTGCTCTGAGGACACCTTAACTATAAGCTACAACGTCTACCCAAACAAATTATCCATTAGCCAAAAAGCACATGCTTCTTGAAGGGAGACTGCTGTCTGGTTAAGATTAAGACTGGGGAGAATGAGAAATCTTTGCTCCTCCGATTTAAAAACAAATAAATAGAAAAAAAAGCTTTAGTGTGAAGCAGGAAGATCCAGGTTGAAATTAATCAATATGAAAGGTAACTTAAATGACTCCTTTACTTTTTCTGCTGGCATCTTTGTTGCCTGCTACTGGTCTTAGCAGAAAAATTCCTGGTGTGATTTCTGCTGCATGCTGTGCAGAGTCATCGCTGCAGCCTGGCACTGTGTCGTAAGCGTATATTGCCTCTTCTCCCAGGGGATCCACAAATCCTTCATGAACTGTACTGAGTGTCTGTGGCGTGTATCCCCTTTCAGAAGGAATGGGACAGGCACAACTGGTGTGTTTGGTGGTGCACAGCAATGCAAAGAACACAGCAGTAAAACCCAACTGCTAAAGCTCATGAAATTCATTCCCCGTCCAGATGGAACATGTGGGATGATAGGACTGAGGACTGAAGGGATAACTTGGCTGTGATGCTTTCTGTCAGCGTGATGCTTCACACCCGGTCTGTTTGTGCTTCCCCTCCAGGCAGGGCTGGGGCGCAGCCTGCCCTGGGTGCCAGCTGAAGGGGCAGGGCCAGGTTCCTGCCACCCGTTTGGCCCTGACCCGCAGGGAGAGCTTGTTCTGCTGCTTGGCAGTGGTAAGTGACCCAGGCAGCTCATGTCTCCTCTTTTCTCTTTCCAGTTCCTCTGTCATGTCAAGTCGGTACGAGACCAGTCATGCATCCCTTGCGAGGAGATGGTGAGTGGTGTGCTGGATGGAAGTTCTTGCTGGAAGCAAATAAAGTGTTGGGGAGATGTTTGGGGAATAGTTTTCATTCACATGTTTTATTTCCTTATACCTGAATAGGAAGAAGTGGCTATTGGGTAATATTTGAGGTTTGCTCTCTTCCTTTTTTCCCCACTTCCATCGAATCTTATCCCATCCCATGCCTGGTTTGGGAATGGTGTTGGACACAGGGAAGTGAAATTCTGAATGAAGAGCGATGGGACAACAGGTTCTCATATTTTTCAAATATTTCAAACACATAATATTTTTCAAAGTGTTTGAAAGCACTTAGGAAGCTTCTAAATCACCAAAACTTTGCAAAAATCACGGAGTAGTTGCTGAGGTTGCCTAGACCACTGTGGTCACACAGTTGTGTAACTCCTATCTCTTCTCCACTCGTTAGTCACTTCCATCTAGCCATTAAGCACCCCATGCTAAAGGCGTGCTCTTTCTCTCTTTAATTATCACCTGTTTCCATAGAAATGCTGAAAGCTGTTGACCTGCAATTGCTTCATGCATTCATCAGGGAGTTGTTTCATCATGTCATTGTTCCTTTGGGTTATAAATTCCATGGTGTATTTTTTAGCATAACATTCTACCTGTGGGGTACTTAGTGGAGCTTTGGTGCTATAAAAAGAATTGGAGAGTGTATATGGTGGGGAGTGGGAATAGAGACTTACGGAAACTATCAAATATTTCATAAAATCCTGCTTTGCTCATATTTTTGGTTTTATTTTCAGTCTGCAGATTTCAAAATTCTGCCCAACAGCTATGGGCACGCGAGGGATGCCTATGCCTTTGGAACAATGGTTGAAAATCTCTTGCCAGTCCTAAACAATCAGGGTGAGGAATGACACGTTTATTTTGCTATCGACAGGCCTCCATAGTTTAATCCTTGCATGCGTTGAGCCGCTTGCCTTTTCTTGCAGCTACAGGTTCAGTGGCTGTTGTTCTTCACATTTGCTAAGTTAAAACTCAGACTTTGGCTTCTCCTGTATTCCTTTTTTCCTGCATTTGAATAGTGTCAGATGTGGCTGGAGGGGTGCCTCAGTAGCCAAGCAGCTTAGGAAGAGAAATGGAAATGCTGTTTTCATAGAATGGTTTGGGCTGGAAGGGACCTTTAAAGGTCATTGAGTCCAACACCCCTGCAGTGAGAAGGGAGATCTTCAACTAGAGCAGGTTGCTCAGAGTCCTGTCCAACCTGACCTGAAGTGTCAGGTATGCAGGCATCTGCCACCTCTCTGAGCAACCTGGGCCAGTGTCTCACCACCCTCATTGTATTGAATTTCTTCCTTCCCTCTAGTCTAAATCTCCCTCTTGTAGTTTAAAACCACCACCCCTTATCCTGTCACAACAGGCCCTGATAAAAAGTCTGTCCTCAGCTTTCTTACAGGCCCCTTTAAATACTGAAAGGCTGCAAGAAGGTCTCCCCAGAGCCTTCTCTTCTCCAGGCTGAACAACCCCAACTCTCTCAGCCTTTCTCCATAGGAGAGGTGTTCCAGCCCTTGGATCATTTCTGTGTCACTCCTTTCCTGCTTTTAGAGACAGATATCAGCAATTTTGGTATCAAATAGAGCTAAAAAGAAGTTTTGGGGAGGGTGGAATACTCCTGAACATAGCTTGTTCAGTGTTGAGAGAGAAATCTTAACTGTATGTGCTCTGGATTTCAGTTTCAGTAGATATTCTCTCCAGCTTTCAGCAAACCTTGCACTGTACACTGCTGAATCCAGATCCAAAGTGTCGTCCACCACTGTCCAGCTTATTGTCTCATGAGTTCTTCAGGTAAGGAAAGGAATATCCTGCATGTCTTGGTATGTCTTGATACTGCTTAATTCTCTGTCGCAAATGTGTTGATTTTGTGAAAGTGTGTTACTTACCAGATGAGAAGCACAGACTTAATCCTTTCTTCCTACAGGGATCTTTAACAAAGAGACTCCTTAAATTAAGAAAGCATTACCAGCCTTCCAAAAGAGGTGCTGAGCCAGCAGTGGTGACAGGAGCATGTCCTTTAGTTACGTACAGTCAGTTGGATCTCCCCAAGCTTGTGGCAAATGCTTTAGAAAATAAAATCATTGGCGATGCGGCTGGAGCAAAAGCAGGCTCCAAAATAATCTGCAAAGAACTGTGTCTGCTGTCACCCGAGTGCTTCTCTGGGTGATGATACTTTGTTCTTCTCATTACCCTGGTCGGGTGGTCAGAGGTGGCTGACGCTGCATTGCCCCGGTCTCCCTGTGAGTTGCTGTCTCAAAAAGCAGCACTGGGCAGGCACAGCTTTCAGGTCACTGATCACACCTCCGTGCTCGTGTTCTTGCTCCAGCAGCGTTTGACTTGTCTTCCTCTGTCTACTTCTCTCTGCTAAATGCAGGATAGGGATTTGCCAGCTCTTAGTTGTGGGTGGTTTAAGCATCAATAAGGATCACACCTGACAGGCTCTGATCTTGTGCTTAGGAATGATTTTCTGGAAGTTGTGAATTTTCTGAAGACCTTAACGCTAAAGTCAGAGGAGGAAAAAACTGAATTTTTCAAGTAAGTGAAGTAATCTGAAAACTTCTTATTTCAGAAATACTTCTACTGAATGGGATTGTGGGGGGACCTGGGAAGGCTCATGGCCAGAGAGGAGGTTCCTCAGCTGGCAGATTTTGATGGCTGTGGCAGAACATTGCTTGCTTATTGTATTTTGGGTACTCCAGCCAAGGTAATGATTGCATCAGAGAGGAACATCTTCACCCTTTCCCTGTCTCTTGTGCGTGGTTTGGTGCTTGGGAGGAGCAGTACCTGCTGCGCTTGGCATCATTCTGATACTCGCCGGCCTCCCAAGTGATGCTGCGTGCAGCTGTACAGACAGCAGTGCTGTTACCTGCTACAGACCAGCTACTGTTGCTGGAGAGCCAGTCAGAAACTGGACTGAAGTGACATGTGTCACTTCAGGGGGGGCTTTTCTGAATCCTGTCTAGTTGCTGGCAGCTGGGTTGAATTCCCATAGCACCAAGAACAGCAGCTTGCCCAGGAGTACAGGGATATGAAAAGGAAAGAATTTTTCCATTGTCCCTGTTCTAGTAGAGTTAATGCACTTTTTGGGGTGTAATGCTGCTGTTATTAGAAGTTGAATTAGTCAGATTCTTTTCCACCCGCTTTAGCAGCACTGTCCCATCTGCCACTGCCCCACAGCTAAGCAGGGATCATTTGAAAAGCTGACATGTGTCCAGGGCCTCACAGCTTGGCTGCTCCAGCCCTGGTGAACAGCCCCTCGCTGTAGCTGTCCCAGGCTCCTGCTGCTTTACACAGAGGCCATTGACCTGCCCAGTTCAAAGTGCTCTGAAATAGCCAAGAGCTTCTTTTTAACGTGCTGCAGAAAAAGAATCTTTCCCCTGCCCCATTGTTGGAAGTAGCTTTATCTTAGATATGACTTTGCAAAAAAGGCAAATCTAGCACCAGGCACCTCTTGAGGGTAAAATCTTTTTCCATTTTGGCAGATCTTGTAAACTGCTAATGAGAGAGTTTTCAGCAAGAGATGTTGGGTGAGTTAATCTTGTAGTGCCAGCCCTGTCTGGGTAAAGCTGCTGTCTATAATGGATGTCTCGGCTGTAGTAGTGCAGTGTCTGCAGGACATCCTACTGTCATAAAGTCATAGAATGGTTTGGGTTGGAAGGGACCTTATGGATCATCTAGTTCCAACCGCCCTGCCACAGGAAGGGACACCTCCCACTAGACCAGATTGCTCAAAGCCCCATCCAACCTGGCCTTGAACACATCCAGGGATGGAGCATCCACAATTTTCCTGGGCAACCTGTGCCAGTGTCTCACCATCCTCAGAGTGAAGAACTTCTTCCTTACATCTAATATAAATCTCTCCTTCTCCAGTTTAAAGCCATTACCTATCACTACAATTTTCTGTAAGGGAAGCTTCCATGTAGTCGTGGCATTATCTGGGCCTGAAAAGGGGATAAACTGAATTTTTCTTTCTTTTTCCATGTAAAAGTGGCTGGGTGTTCTTACAAAGCTATTTTCCTGCCTGTTTTATACTTCTGCGGTCACCACTGGTGGTAATATTAGTTTGATTTAACTTGTGTTTGTTTGACAAAAAATGGAGGAAGTAAGAGGAGAAAGAGGATCTTAGCAGGAGCGCTCAGACAGTTCCTGCTTGCTTCGTACCAGCAATGTTTACTGAGGGAGGGAATGAGAACTTCCCTTAAACATACAGCACTATTGCCCCTTTATCAGGCAGAGGGGCCTTCACAGCCTATGCACTACTGCTCTTAGTCTCCTCCAGGCCTACAGAAAAGCAGTAACCGTTAACAATATTTTAAACAGCCTACAAGGAAGAGCAGTTGCCCAAAATCAAACTCTGTGACTTAAATAAATCACGGAATGTTAGGGATTGAAAGGGACCTCGAAAGATCATCTAGTCCAATCCCCCCGCCGGAGCAGGATTACCTAGACCATGTTGCACAGGAACGCATCCAGGTGGTCTTTAAACATCTCCAGAGAAGGAGACTCCACAACCTC